>JANTOP010027115.1:0-27273 GCA_027564815.1 Symmerus nobilis | reverse complement strand
CTGACTTCAGTATTTATTTTCGGTATGGAAATATTTCGAAACGACTGGCAAGCCAAATGCTGAATTCAGTATTTGGCATCTCCACACTGCACCGATATTTATTTTCGGTATAGAAATAATTCTAAACGCTGGCAAGCCAAACGTCCAACTTCCAACCAACTTCCGTTATATTAATTTTTGGTTTACCCTCCGGTTTCACTTCAAAAACGACCCCTTGATTTTACGGGGTCGATTAAAAAAACTGAGAAATTGGTACGTTTAAGGCAAACGATTGTAATTTTCCGGAAAAATTTAAAATTGGAAAATACGAACCAAATAGGATATGACTTGAGTGATCCTTCAATATCTTAAAATCAGGGGGTCGTCTTTCTTATATTTTTTAAATCCCCTGAAATTTCGGAATTACACCTATAAAAAATTGAACGATTTTTGATTGAAATTTTCTTAAAAATTTTAAATTTGAAAATTTTTTATCAAGTTTTTCAGACTGTCTTGTAGAAAACTTAATTTTCCGGGGAATTTTCTCGGGGAACCGGAAAATCTCGTTATGTGGAAATAGACCTAGGGGTTAAGTGAAGAAATTGTGGAACAAACTTTTCTATAATTTAGGGCGGTCTATACAGGGTGCCCCTATGAAAAATGGACACTTTTTGAAAAATGATAATAGTTAATATTCTGAGAAATTTTCAATTTTCTTTTTTCGAAATGGACTCAGGTAGGGAATCACTTCGGTGATCAATCAATACCTTAAATTCAGGGGTCCCCTTACAGTTTATATTTTTATTTTAATTCCCACCAAAAATCGAATTGAAATTCAATAAAATCGATTCAATTTTCCTAAGAATATTTAAGATGGAAATTAATTTCTTTTGTTCTTAATAATTTGCAATGAGACTTTGTTAAGAAAATTTTGAGCAAAAAATGATGAATTTGACACCCAAACCTTCGATTTCATTTAATAGAATTTTCCTCTAAGGAATCGAAAAATCTGATCAAGGGTACAATGAGGAAATTGTACAATAATTATACTCTTTTGTATATTATAATTAACCCCCTGATTTTATGGCGAATATATCAGAATAACGGTTCATAGGGTCAAAGGGTCATTCAAAAAAATTAATTAAATGAGAGTAGATCAAAAAGACCAGTTCTCGATAGTCGAAAATAAAGTTTTTGGAGGGAAAGTGGTTCAGGATGGGGTCTAAGGAGAAAGTGATGTATGATGGAGTTGTTCAATATGTCAAACTGTACCTGCGGAAAATATTGAAAAAAATCATTGTCTGCGAAATTTCTTTTTTATTTTGCATCAATTGTGAAATTTCAGAAAACTACAACTACAGTACTATAAGAAAAATGAATGAAATCGAGATATCATTGGGCGGGAATTGGGTTCTTTATTTAAAGACGATTTTCTAACAATAAATTCCCAATAAAATTATTAAGAAAAAAAAAAACAAAAATTGAATGGTCATTGGGGTCTGTTTATCTCATGCTTTGATTGTCCGCGATCCCATTCACAGCATGATTTTCTTTGATTGATAATAATCGCTTCGTTCGTTCCCATTCAGAATATTCAACTTATCCAGAGGTGTTTTCGATTTTTGATTGAAAAGGTTTCTTTCTTCCATCCCATATAAATTTAGGAATGAAGGGATACCCATCATACCAGAAAGTCATCATTGTTTATTTTTGGAAGGATAAGTAGGGGGGGGGGGGGTTGGATCGATAAAAGAAATATAATAGACTATATATAGGAACAAAAAAAAAATGCCACGATAAATAATAATAATCCGGAATTATTGAATCATGAGTTTGTGTGGTTTTTTCCGTTTTACACGCGCTTATACTAATATCGCATCCAAAACATACAATTTTTATGAATGAATATCGCGGCGATTACGATTTTGTATATAATCGTAGTTTTTTTTTTGGGTTCCAAATGGGAAATAATAATATATATTTGTAGGTATGTATATACACGCGGGAAATTTTTCATTCTTTTTTTTAACAAAGTGGAAAAAGGGCCCTTCGCATTATTCATCATATGAAAGTATATGGTGTAGGGATAGGTATACGTATACGTATATGAGGTACCACTTCCAATTCATATGTAAAATTGGGTAACATAACCATGGCTTATTATATCGATGATTGTACGATGATGACGCATACTGTATACGGGTATTATATCGCTTAATTGAAAATCTGAATCATCGTGTGGAATTCATAGGTATACTGTCTGTTCAATAAACTATTAAATAAATCTAATATTTGGCTAATTGCAGAAACTGGTGCAAGGAACAAGCAACCCGAGAAGCGTTTTCCAAATTTTTTTGGTTAAAATTATGTCTATTCGATGTAATTTAAGTCAGGGACTAATTTTAATTATGTTTTAATTACATTAAGTTTACGTAAGTGGAGAATAAAACGATATCGTGGCGACATAAATATCAAGGAAAGTAATTGGGAATATTTCCCAATAGGTCAGAGAGCGGTTAACGGTAACTCGACGTTCCCTAAATTCGACCTAACAATGAACTGTTCAGATATTGTTAAAATATTTGTAATGATATGAATATATTCACATTTTAAAACTAGTGTATACAATTTTTATATGGGTGCAAATAATACCCTTGGTGTTAGGCGCTGAACACCCCTGTACTAAACTAAAGATTTCCGAAATTCTTGACTTTAAAGTCAAAAATACGGAATTGTGACTGTTACGTATCGATTTTACAATTACAATTAATTAAAACTCTAATGGTGAAAGCATTTGTAGAGGGAATAAATTGTAACTTCAAAGTTACAATTCGACTTTACGGCGAAGTAAAAGTTTGATCAAATTAGAGGAAGCTATGCTTAAATATTAGCCCATTTTTGCCTAATAATTTACCTGAAAATGGAGATGTCTATGAGGGCAAATTATTGAAGTAAAATTAAGTTGATTATTCCTAAAATATCCACCTATAGTAAGATGTGTAGTTTATGGCATAAAGTATGTCACAGTAAAGCAATCTCACTCAAAAAAATTCGGCGTTTTTAACATTTTCACATGCCGAAGAAAATCTTTGGAAAATACTGTATTTGTATGTAACGGTCTGAATAGTAACAAGAATTGCCAGGACCCCATGAAGCAATTCACGGGCCCGAGGTAAGTATCCGGACTCTCAGTAAGTTAGCGCTCGCATAGCTTTTTCATACGCAAATTTCATTCAAAATATGCCTCACCCTGTCATTTACTCTATATTGGACGAGTAATTTTATTTATTTTCAATCTACTTTATTTGTTTTAGTTGGAAACCGGAACTTATGTACCGAAGCTTTCAATAAATATAAAAATTTGCAGAAAAGTTTAAATTTATTCCGAATAATTAAATGTTAATCAAATATGAAGCGTTTCTGCAGAAGCTCTAGAAGAGCTTTTAATGCTCAAAGAAAGCTGCAATTTTGGGATGTAGTTTTAGGTCTCATCTCCACCATTAAACAAAACGATTAAACGGTTTGCAGAATAATATACAAATCTGTATATTTTTCAGCAACCGGTTTAATCATTTCGCTTAACGCTTGAGATGAGGCTTAAAGCTTCATCTCCAGCGTTAAACGACACAATTAAACGGTTTGCTGGAAAATATACAGATTTGTATATTATTCAGCAAACCGTTTAATCGTTTCATTTAATGGTGGAGATGAGGCTTTATTCGTATTGTACGTGTACCTATCCATTCAAATAATTTCACTGCAATGAAACGATAAATGTTACGACAAAAGCTCGGCATAAACTTATGAGTTAAGCGAAAACTGTAACAAGAAGTTTAATGAGTCGAACAAAAATTAGATGCCAAATTAAATATAATGACATTTTAATTTTAAGCTTTCAATGAGCTTTCGAGATTTTTTAGGCTTTTTTGTTGCGACAATTTGATTTTCGGTAGGGGATCGTTGTATGGATAGAAAATAGATTTTAAAACGTAAAAAATAAGTTTCGGAAAATAAAGCTTTCTGAGAGCTTTTAAGTTTTTCAGAGCTTTCGTACAAAAAGTTTCATTTTGACATTTTTGTATTTTTTCTTAACTAATTTGTCAACTTCCTGCGTCCATAAAATTTTTCTGATCCGAAGAAAATTATCGGGAAATCCGGATCAAATATCGCGATGTCCGATATTCGAATTTTCTCGGTTCGAGCCTTTATGAATTTTTGATTTTTCTTTCCTAAATTTCAACTATTCCGAAATATTTAATTTTTGTATTTTTACGTAACTGTCAAAGTAACTTTGTGCGTTTTTAGATTTTTTTCGGCCGGAGGAAATATTCAGGATGTACTCTAGTAATTGTACTGAGTAATATTCTCCTGAATAAAGTAAACGTATTTGATAAGGGCTGTAACATATGGTAAAGGGGTTATTCAATTTTCCACAACGTATATACAATACGATTGCCTGTCTATATATGAATAGATCTTTCAATGTTTGGTACCAGCTCCCCGTTATTAAAGATCGGCGGGTTCTAATCTCAGGGGGTGGCCCCTATGCCTTTACTAGAACTTAAGATTATCGTATCCATTAATCTATCTGCTTCGGATTTTATCTCTCTGATTAAATATAGAAATTCGGGAGAGGTAGAACCCCGAAAGGATCCCATATCTACAGTTAGAGTAGAGCTAATTTTTCCGCGTAAGAAATGTAACTAACATTGACGCATTCGCAAGCGGATTAGTTAGTTAAATTAAAAGTTAAATTATTTAAATCTAAATAGATCGCTTAGGGTTACTCCTCCGAAAAGAATGTCTATTACGAATTTGATAGATTAGTAAATTTCCTAAAAATTCCCCCTGCAGTAAATTCATGTAGGACCACAACTTTTGTTGTTACGGGCAACGCACTAGTAGGAAATTACTGTACGTCTGTACGACAAATTTTCAATTAGAAAATGTTTCGGGAAAATTTAAGACAATCGATTTTCTCTTCCCGGAAAATTTTCCAATTTTCTTTCTTGTATTCGTGTATTTTTTGACTCGTTTTGTATTTATTTGAGTAATGTTTGTTCATTGAATTAATGTTCGTACGGACCGAGTTAAATATCCGTAGAAGAGGAAGATGTTATGGAGCCTATAGTCTCATTGAAGACTTGATTAGTCGGGTACAATAGGCTATTTCTTTCAAATTAAATCCAAAACATTGAGAACCGGGTGATTTGAATATTGAATTTTATAATATCGTAGAGGTTTAATATCCATGAATCACCCTGTACATAAAAGTATTTTGTAATATAGAAACATGTACGGATGTACGAATGGACATAAAATATATCGTATATCCCCTAAATAGGCCTGCAAGAAAATACCCCCATAATGAACCAAAGCACGTCCCATATGAAACGTAAAACACAACGTTTTCCATCGGACAATATATAATGAAAAATATTTTCGGGGGGGAAACGTAAAGCATCCAGCATCCCTTTCGGTAAAGGATGGGAAACAGAACATATACCAGACATATTAGATTTTAATTGGTTGCGTATATAGGCAGTTCTATGAGATAAGGATGGGAAATTCCTCTATTTGTTTAAAGGATTCGTATTTAATTTCTTCCTCGTCTCTTCTTCAAGAAAATCGAACAACTTCGTTAAGTTGTTAGCCCTCCCCCCTCCCCTTCCCTGACATAAGTTGAGATTAGCCTGTAATTGCGACAGTGGCGTGCAGTTAACATCTCGTGTTCATCTCGGATTCTGCAGAACCAAACTTTTGGTACAAAAGCTCTGCAAAATCTTGAAAGCTCCCAGAAAGCTTTATTTTCCGAATCATATTTTTTACGCATAAAAACCTATTTTCTATCCAAATAACGACCCTTTAACGAAATTTAAAATTTTCCTAAATAAAAAGCTTCACAAATTTCGAAAGCTCATTTAAAGCTTAAAATTAAAATTTCTTTGATATAATTTGGAATTGAATTTTTATTCCATTCGTTAAGTTTAAATAATAAATGGAATTTTCGCTGAAAGCTTATCAAAACTATTGAAAGCGCAACGAAAGCTCTATGTTTAAAAGGTAATTTTTCACGTTCAAAAATACATATATTCTCTATTCAGACAACGGATCTTTAACGTAATTTCACCTTTTCCAAAATAAAGCTTTTTAAGTCTCGAAAGCTCCTAGAACAAGGGCAAACAAAAACTATGGACGCCTCCATAATAATTTACATTCAATTAAATTCATTAAAGCTTTCGTAGAGGTTTAAATTTTCCACGGAGCTTTTAAACGAAAGTTTCCGATATCATTTAAGTTTATTTGTTGGGAGATAAAATAGATTTGATAATCAGTTAAATAATATTTTAATTGAAAGCTTTAAATAAGCTTTTGAAAATTTATTGAAGCTTTTTTAAAAAATCTTCAATTATACGGATTTTAAATTATTAGAATGGAAAATAAATGCGAATTAGACTGCACGCCACTGAATTGCGGTAAAAGGTAAAAGTTTACGATTTAAATTCTTAATTACATATGGGATGGGGTTGTACATTGCTTGATACCAAGAAACCATACGTCCATACGTCCGTATGTGGGCAAGCAGATCTTTGATGTTGTTGGGCAAACAAAATCTTACGAATTAGTTAAGAACCCACTGTCTTATTTGTCTTTGAATTTGTCTTGTAAATAAAATAAAAATCAACTTGTAAGATGTTGACTATTTGATTTTCTAATGACAAATCCTAATTTATCGAACCAACCCGTACTCAATTTCATAATGTGAACTTTAGGAAGTACTTAGGAATTCATAGCCTTGCAGGTTAACTGTACATTATATATTAAAGCCCTGACAAATCTTCTACGTTATATGAACCAACACAACTATCTCTAGAAAATTTTTAATTTTTATTTTCATCTTCTGGGTCAATTCGACAGTGTTGGGGGTGGGGAGATAGAAAAAATGGCCTCTTTTACGACGATTTTCTTAAAATTGATTTTTTTTTTACTTTTCTTATCTTCTGACTAGAAGCTAACGTTTTTTTTTATTTATAAAATAGTAAGGGTTCGGGGATTGCTTAAGAAAAATATATATAAAGAAAGTCGAGAAAAAAAAAATGTGAAGATGGTTTTTAACCCTTCCCGGTTGAGCCCCCATCTTCATACCATTTCGTATATAAGAGGATGGAACATTTTTTAAGCGAAAGTAAATTATATTCGTTGCTTCCCAATTCAAAAGAAAAACTCATCATCATTTTCGTCGTCATCAACACATTTTCTATCGATTGTCCCTGTGAACAACGTAGAACTGGGTTGATTTTTCCTCTACATCTAAATGTAAACCCCCTTTTCTTAACACCCACCAACGACCTATCCCTTCATAAATGATAATGTAGTCCGATAAGGGAAAATGGAAATGGGATGAGGTTCAGTTTCTCGCCCCACATAAAGAGAAACTGTTTTCCTCTATATAAATTGTATACAGCTGGACTTTTCCCAACCCAATCCGAATGAGGAATGGTTGGAGGGTTTAACAATGATTGTATACCTACATGTTAGATGGAGAACGAGCGAGTTGGGAGCTTAAACTGAACCAGGAAAATACCGCTAGGGTATATTTTAAAATTTCCCATCGAACTGTCCGAGGGGGAAGGAATGAAAATGGACCTGATAATGTATGCAACTGTTGTAGTCAGATATCCCAGATACCCCAAATACCCCTATACCCATCCCACAACCAAAAAAAAATTATCCAAATTATCTTCCATATTCCATGTATGTGACGACAAGTTAGGACTATTCAATTTTCAGAAAATTTCACCCAAACCCGAAAAATCAGTACCGTCGAGTTAAGTAAATTATTTCTATCAGAAGGGAACATTATCCGTTATCATTTTTTGGAAGAAGCCCATGATTATTTAGGTAACTCCCACCTTGACTTCGTTTGTTTAACATTTTATACAAGAATAAAATCAACATTAAATTATCCAGATCTGTAATACATTTTATGAGACATTACATAATATTGGGAAATGTATTAGAGATAAACATTCGGAATTTAAGTTAAATGGACTCAGCAGTTTTCCTTTCCCTCACTTTACCAGTCACCCTGTAATACCATTCCGGAATATATCTGAATGGTTCTCGTCGTGAACCTCATTAACATTCAAGAGAAGAAATCTTCTTATATAATAACCAATTGAAATTGTATATATACGAGATGGGAAAAAAAAGAAAAAATTCGGAATGCTAGCACTCAGCAATTACCGATTGTATGACCCCAAAATATTGTTTCCCATTCCCTCGGTCCAACTATCTCCTATAAGTGAAATTCGGTAATTTGTAAACAAGGAGATTGTGCAGAGCATTCGAAAATCATATCCATTCTAACAGTCCTTCTAACCGTAATAACTTCCAACTTCTAACTTTATAGTTGGATAATTTTCTCGCATCACACCAAAACTTCTAATTCCCTTCGATATCAAATGAAAGATTTACGGGAAGTAATGATATATAATATTATAGTAGAACAAACGAAATAAAATCTCAAAGAAAATTGAAAAATGTAGGGACATTCGTTAGTCCACCCGAAAAATCATTGTTTTTCGGGGTGGAAATGACGACACAATTGGAATTCGTAAAATTTCCTATTTGGCACATGGCAAATTTTCTGTTCGCATCGTAATGTATTGCAGAAGGGATGAGATCTAAGGGATGGGATGGACATTTTTTTTCCACGTCTCTTACAACAATTGTATTAAATTTTATTTCATAATCGGTGTACAGTAATTTGACAAATATCCGTCCGTAAGTTTGAATGCCCATCGACCATTGTGGGTCTCTGACTATCTGACTATACAACCGGAATGCTCAGAACCTAACACAACGGGTATTTTTTTACCCCCATATACAAATATTGGGCACACCAATATTTAATAAGCTTCGTATACCAGATATTTTGATTTTTATTTTTATATTAACGAGGAACAATTTGAAAATATAATATAATTTCCTTACCCCTAAAAGAATTTTACGTGAGCACCCCTGCCATAAAATAACTAATAGTTGTACAATATCAGCCAGTTTAATATCAGCCACTGTCATAATTGACTTCCAAGACAATTAAAGGCTTCAGTTCGAAAACTTATTAATAATTATCCCACTGACATTCTGTCCTAGAAATAAATGTCTGATTTTAGACAACCAGATGTAGACCTGTACCATAAGATCCACCATCATATATTTCTGTTTTTGGGGTGCTTTTTCCAAAACACTTTGGACCACCTGAATTTCTTGGTATTTTTCATAGAGAGTATACTTCTCCCTTTAGTTTTAGAAGACAGCATATATCAAAAGCAAAGCTGTTTCTAAAGGATCTATCAAGAGAAAGTTACCATTACACAATTCCGCTAATATATCGAAAGAGTTTTACTATGCTTATGGCTAAGAATTATGGAGTTATGTTGACTTCCTCTAGGGTCAGATATTTTTTTAATGAATTTCGCTACCTGGGTTGCTGAATATTGACCATTTTCAAGACCCCGTCAGAAATTTGTGTTATCCTAGTTACATGACAGGTTTACTGTGAGATTTAACTGCTTTGGAGGGGTATTGGGAAGCTTGAAGAAAAGGAGGAACATACAGATATTCTAACAAATCCCTAATTATAACAGATAAATTTTAGATAAATAGACCAATAGAATTTGTTGGGTCATGTACAGCAAGGCGTGACAAATTCTATTTGATCTCTTGAAGTCTGCCCACCGACGGGCTTCTCATTTTTCCCCGGGAAATATTAATCAGATAGATGAAAAATGATTAAATGAAAAGGTGGATTTCTCATCAGGAATTTGGCCTAAAAAATATCCGAACTGGAACTAGATAATTCAATGAACGGTCCGCCCGGTCTCATAAATCCTCCTTGAAAAAAAACCCCTAATTAATCCGCCTAGAACGAAGAAACGCTATAAATTAAGTTGAAGTAAGTTTTTATTTACCTAACTGGGCAACTGGATAGGTAATTAAAAAACTAATTTCAGCGTTTTGCTATAAAAAATTATTTGCGACAATTACGAGCTTCGCTTCGAGAAATTGATTATTTTCCAGTACATCTATTTGTAAATTTGAAATTTTGTCTTGAAATTTCGCTTAATTTGGAAGAATTTATTTTTTCTTGGCAACTGATTAGCTAAATTAAAAAACTCATTTCAACGTTTTGCGATAAAAAATTGGTTGGGCTAATTACGAGCTTCGCTTCGCTGAGAAATTGATTATTTTCCGGTAAATCGCGAGATCAATTTTTGTTTTCAAAATTTTATTAAGAAAATTTCACCTTTGGCTGAATTTATGTTTTCTGGGCAACTGTTTAGGTAATTAAAAAACTAATTTCAGTGTTTTGAGATAAAAAATTATTTGCGCCAATTACGAGCTGCTTCGCTGAGAAATTGATTATTCTCCGGTAAATCGCGAGATAAACTTTTGATTTTAAAATTTTATTAAGAAAATTTCGCCTACTTTAGTTGAATTAATTTTTTCTGGGCAACTGGTTAGGTAATTAAATAAATTGGAGAAATTTAAGCAATTTATATGTGGCAATGTTAATAATTCGCAATTGCTGCTCATTAAACTACTAACCATCAGCCCATTATTTCTGGGATTCAAATGAATACTAGTGGAGCATATTAGCAGTTTTACTGCAGTAAAACAAAATGTATAGCTAATTTTGGCAAAAGTCAGTTGAGATTATAACAGATCGTTGTTGAAATTTTGAAAATGTTAATATTTAGGGTAGTCAATGAATTAGCAATATTTTGGTGAAATTCTGTGAAACAAAATATTTTAGACATTCCAAATTTCAAATTTATTTATTAATTTATAGGCTAATTTTAAAATATGACAAAATAAAAATGTTTGAGCCAGTTATGAGCTGTCGAGAACTGTTCATTCAATTAAATTTTTGGTTGTTTTCTTAATCATAATTTTCAAAATTTAATTTTATTAAAAATATTGTCTTCGATTTGGCTGAAATTTTCTTCTTGAGTAATTTTATGATTTTGAAAAAAAAAACATTTTTTTGAGTCAGTTCTGAGCTAGGGAACATTTTTTATTTTTCCCTACAATAAATTATTAAGTTTTTTCTCCATTTTTACAATCATAAATTTAAAATTCAATTGTTTTGAAGAAAATTTCGTTCGATTTAGCTGAAATTTTTTTACTGACTCCTCTATTAACCAAACAAAAAAATAATTTCAGGATTTTCGAAAAGAAATTTTTTTGAACCAGTTCTGAGCTTGGGAAACTTGTTCATTTTTTCTTTCAATTTATTAACGTTTTTCTTTGCCATTTTCCCGGCAAAAATTTAAAATTCAATTTTTTATTAAGAAGTTGGACGATTTTTTTTCCTAAACGTCCTAAGAGGTAAACCCGAAATTTATTTCAGGATTTTGAAGAAAACATTTTTTTGGAGCAAGTTATGAGCTGGTTCTCCATCATACCCCATTTATTCTCATGCAAGATGACAGTTCAATATCCCGTTTATCAATAGGGCGTAAAAATGAATATAGAAATCTTTCAAAAATATCATAAGTTTCCATGGATTCGTAAAATTCCCAATTGAATAATTGGGGAACCAGTTAACAGAATTTAATGAAACTTGGTTAAAAGAAATGAGTCTTCTCATAATATGAAAATCTTTTAAAATATTATGAGAATACCTAAAATAGAAAAATAATCCTGATCTTAATCCTGGATCCTGGACACAATTAACATGTATATTTTGTGAATAAAAATCAGTTGAAATTATTTGTCATAATATTTATTATTTTTGTATTTAGATTTTTATAGAATTTTTCTGACACGCTCGTGGAAAATTTCAATTTCCTGAAAATTTTATTATAGAATCGGAAAATCTGATTATGGGAAATGAAACCTAACGGAACAAGGGAGAATTTATAGAAAGAACTTTTTCAAAAAATCGATCCCCCGATTTTATGAAATTCATTAAATTTAATGAAATTATTCCAAAGATTTTTACAAAATATTTTTTTTCCGAAAAAAGAAAATTGTTTCTTTATAAAAATGCAACAATCTTCTTGGAGAAAAAATTAATTTTATTCTCAGTTTTCGGACAATTTTCGTAACGAATCGGAAAATGTATTTATGTGATATTAAACTTTAAGGTACAGTTAGGAAATTATGGAACCAACTATTTTGAAAAATTTCTCCCTCGCTTAATCAAATTTTGAGCAGATCAAGTCGGAGCAGATTTCGCAGAGAGAAGTCCGTATTTTCATGGAGACTAAATTCCACGTATACTTGCAGATTAATTTTTGGTTGGGTATTTAGATAGACAACTACTTAGCTACTTATGGAGCTTTAATATCGAAATAAAATTAAATAAGAAAAACCCCTTAAGTAATTTTGAATTTTATTTAAAAATGATAAGACTCACTATCCGATAAAATAGCTTAAAAGAATAGTAAATGCTACACTACATGACTTTGGTGCCTCGAGAGCACAGTTTTCCGGGAAACGGTTATTTTAAACAAATTTTTCCCGGTTTCCCAGGATGTCAACTAAAATTAAAAATGTAAAATTAGGGAAAAAATATTTAAAAAAAACTATATTTATTTCATTTATTTAATACTTTCAAAACAAAATTTCTTATATTAAATTTTATTAACAATTAACAAGTAATTAATTAAATTTTATGACGCTGGGAATACCCTTGCGATTTTGAATTGAGTTGGTCATTAAAGCGTCCAGCATCTTCCGTAGATTTCTTTCTATATTTCCTGCACTTTCGTATATTTGTAACTCTTTTTGTAGACTTTGTAAAGTTGTAGAATTTGATCAATAAAAACACCCAAAAAATAAATATGTTGGAAAACTTGATAATAATCCCGAAATTTGATGTTAATAGAAATCTATAACAATCAAGTTTTTAAAAATATAACTTGTTAGATAACCCCTTAAGGTATTTATATCATTACCTTTATTAGATCATCCTCTAAATGAATCCTGACTGAAATTTTAAAATTTTAAATTTTCTACAAAATTATAGACAATTTTTTGGAAAGATGAAAATTTAATACTTTCTTCCTAGTTAAACCCCCACCAAAATTCGAGGGTTCATTTTTTTTTAATTTCGAGAAATCAATTTATTCATAATTTATTTGAGAACAATTCCGCTTATTCAGATTTTTTTTGTCTGGAAGAATATTTCCAGAAAATTCAGTATTTCCTCAGAGCGGTCCGGAAGAAAAAATTAAAATAACAAACAAATTAATGATTTGTTGAAAATATTTAAAATCGACAAAAACCAAATAATTAAAAAACATTTTCTGTATGAAATCTCTTCAGTAATTACTGTGAAATACTCTACCATCAATATTCAGGTTAAAATTATTTTCAAAATCCCCCTCGACTTGTACAAAATTCAATAAAATTGATCGATTCTTGATCAACATTTTCGAAAGATTATGTAGATGTGAGTTCTAAGTTATTTACAAAGAGTTTTTATTAAAAAAATTTTTTCTAATCGTTTTAAATTTTCTTACCAAAAAATTGAAAATTTTTTGAATTTTTTCTGACTTTCTTGTGGAAAACCTAAATTTCAGGGTAGTTTTCTGTAAAAACCAGAAAATCTTATTACGTAGAAATAAAGCTAAAGGTCACATGAAGAAATTGTGGAACAAACTTTTCCATAAAATTCGTCCCCTGATTTTAGGGGGATCGATACAGGGTGTCCTATGTAAAATGGACACTTTTTGAAAATGGTCATAATTTCTCGGAAAATTTAAAATTTGGAAATTTTAAAACGTATTCAAATAGCGGGTAATCAGTTTGATCTATCGAAACTTCTACCCCCCTCGATAAATTAAATTTGTATTAGATTAAATCTACAAAATTGATTGCCAAAAAATCCAATTGAAAACGAAAGAACAAGAATACCGCCTTAAGGGGGGCGATACATGTAACCACCTGAATTTTGACCGTTTCTCTGAGGCTTATTTAAAAGGGAAGGAATAAATGAATTTTTTTTAAATTCAGTATGTTTATTCATTATATATTAAAATACAAGAATCAGATTTATATTATTTTTTTTATCAAAATGGCTAATCTCCTGAGACCCTCGCGGCGAAAGGCATAAAATCGGCGGTAATTTTAACTTCTGTTACAGCGATCTGAAATCGAAAATGTTGATTTGAGCGTGCTCATAACACATGTATCTTCCAGTTCAAGCAATAAAAAGACAGAAAAGTCAAAAAATCGTTAATTGGCATGCCTCAGAAAAAAAAGTTCGACTTTTCACCCTTTTTTCGATGGTTTTTGGGTAAAAAATGGTAATTTTTGAAAATTTTTTGGGCATTGGAGGTTGAGTTAGAAGCTAATACTATAGAGAAGACGTGTGCCAAATTTCATAAGAATCGGTTGAGAACTTTTTGAGTTATTTTGCCCGCCAATTTAAAAAAAGGAGTTTCGGGAAACACACGTTTAAAGTTTTGACAAACAGCAAATCTATGATTTCAGTGACTTATCAACTAGTCAGGAATTCCAGGGACAGGGTCTTTCGTCGGTGCGTTGCGGTGGACAGGGTGCATCTTCGAAAAAAAATAATTAAAAATTCGATTAATTTTTTTTTACGTGTATCGCTCTCCTTAAGGGAGTTACATTAAATCTTAACATATCGAAATTTTAATTAAGATCGCCTATGCAGGCTTAACTCTACGTTCAAACGACTCTGTCAGTGCCTTTGTAAAACACGGCTAAAATAAAATGGCATTTGTGCCTCTTATTTGAATGAATCTTGGTATCCTAAATTCTGTCCAGGATTACCGTGACTATCTAGTACTTCTATAGTCTTCAGTCAAATGAATTTAATGTTTCCCACCCTTTTCCGCCCTCCTCTGGTTAATATGCTATTTAAACATATTGGACGTCCGTCCTCAAAACCTTATAGTCCCAAAAACCCCGGACAAAGGTGGATAGATTTAGTAAAAATACGTAAATAATTTTCAAAGATGTAGAAAGTTGATAAAAGTTGGGATGAGGCAGAAACGTATAGGAAAACTTTATAAAATCTTGGGAAAATTCATTCAACTCCACCAATATCGGGACACAGGCCAAGAACATGTTGAGACAGTAAGAATTAATTGAACGATATTCAAGAAAGGTCTAATAAATTGCTAAATATTAAAAATTAAAAAAAAAAAGTCGATAAAAGTCGGAAAAGATAAAGAAAATTTGCTAAGTTCGGGGAAAATCTAACAGTCCCAAGAATATGTTAGAAAATCAGATAAACTTGCGAAAATCGACAAAGTTGGAAAAGTTTGAAGACTAGTTAAGACTCCACAGCTAGAAACTAGTCTCAAAATTCTACAGAACTGTATAACTCGTCAATTAGACACCTAACTGTCTCTTTATGAGGCAAGGCAAATTGTACTGCCATTTTCAATCGATAAAAAATACGCGGAAAGTCGAAAAAATCGGTAGAAAGTCTGGAAGAAGTTAGAATTTGAATCCATATCGAAATTTCCAAATTTTAAATTTTCCGGAAAAGTAAAACAATTTCCTGAACAATTTCTTTCTTTTCGACTCCCAAAAATCGAGGGATTAATTTTTTAAAAATATTTGTTCTAGAATTTCTTTACTGTACCCTAAGGTTAATTTCTGCATACTCAAATTTTCCGATTATTGAAGATAATTTCCCGGAAATTTAAATTTTCCACCAGATTATCACAAAAGAAAAGTCATTTTTGTTAAGAAAGTTCCAAAATGAAAGTAAAAAATTTAAAAAAATAGCAGGAAGTGTGGGAAAACCGGACAGGAAATCCCAGAAATAACGCCCTAAATTAGCCGTATAAATACAGAAATCGACCTGCCCTCTAATTAGCAATTTAAATTTTAAACACTAACTTCTACCAAGAAATAAAAAACTATATTCGGAAGAAAGATGCTGGACAGATGTTGTATAAATTATGTATACAGGGTGTTTCATGTGGAACGTCCGAATATATCATTAAAAATATAACGGAAAATCGTCTATTTATTTTATTACCATAAACTTCCTCTTTCAAATAGACAGTAAATGATCCCTACATATGTTAATCCATCACCCGAAAAACAAATCTCTCAAATCTTGTTACATTCGTAAGGAAAAGTGAAGAAGAAAAAATGCCAAAACCTCGACCTCGGTAAAATAAAGATTTGTTGCGATAGTTAAAAAAAGATGAAAATCGCAGTTGAGCCGTCGAATATCATAACCGAGATCTGTTAAAAAAAAAAGGATAAAAAAAAACTATTAACCACTTAATCATCTTTTCACATATACAAGACATCCTAACTAAGCGCCGGGATAAGATGAATTTTATCAGATATTAACGACCCTTTTTCCCTTTCTTGTGTTATATATTATGTTATATCAATTTAATACATTTTTTTTCTCCACTTAGAACAATAGGGAAATGAGAGCATGGAATCGAAATCAGATGATGACGAGATACAAATTAGGGAGAAAAATTCACATCAAACAAGACACTAAACACGACATCCATGATATGATTGAAAATGGACCAAAGAGGAGAGACAATCAGATCTAAAAAATTATACACAATTTTTATTCGGTATAAAACAGACTAAGGAGTTGTCTTAATCATCATCATCATCATCTGGAAATGATTTTGAATAATTAAAATAATTCATCTTGTTCCTGTGATGTCCCGATTTTACAGAGTGTTTCATCAGAACATTAAAAATAAATAAATTGATAATAATAAATATCTTTCAATTACAGATTCGTGGTAACTTAATTATTGTTAAGGTCAAAGGAATAATGAATCTCTTCAATATAAAAACAGTTAAGAAAGGCGAGTCTCGTAAATAAAAAAAAACAAAATCCTTGAAAATATTTATCAATATTTATATATATCTATTATCCCTTTTTTTAATATCTTAAATATAAAAAAATAATAATAATGAGTAATTAGATACTTTTCATTCGAAAATAAACGGTAAATCTAATAAATTATCCATTGTAATTCAATAGAAATTCGTCCCATATATACCAAGAAAATAGTTAAGGATATTAAAAAACATATTATTATCCTTTCGATGTACATTTCATAAAAGAGTCTTTTAGAAACAAGAAAAAAAATCTACAGTCTACCGTCAACTTATTTATGGAGGTTTAATTTAATATAATGATTTCAATCATATCCGGATGTAATTGAATCCGGACTTAACTAGGGATGACTGTAAATGGGAAAGGAATGTTTATTTTATTACATAAAATATCCTCTTTTGTTTGAAATCCTAGGTTATATCTTCGCTTTTTTTTTATTTCGTCCCGATTTCGCCCATCTTACTATTTTTACACATATTAGTTTATATGATGTGGTGATCCTTTTTCCTTTAATACTCTCAAATAAGGGACTAGCAAGAACTACACTGAAAAAAAAATCGAATGGAGAAAGTAATCCTAATCCTGCATTTACTGTTAAATAATATATATTAGAATTATTGATATTGGGCATGATATTCATCACCTTAATTGGAGACGATCTTTCGATTTAATCCATTTAAATGAAATCGGAAACTTTCGTTAAAAAGCTCGGTAGAAAATTAAAATATTTACAAAAGCTTTAATGAATTATATTTAAGGAAAGGTTTACCCGTTCTTGAAACATTCATCTCTCGGCTTGATATTTTGCAAATATATATGCTTTCAATGAGCTTTCGAGAGTTTTGAACAGTGGCGTGTACAGCCTAATGCGCAAATGGCGCAGAGCACACCTGAAATTTATAATTAGTGAAACTGAAGATTTTCTGAAAAAACTTTAAGAAAATTCCCAACGCTCATCGAAAGCTTTTAATAAAAAAATTTATTTTAGGCAGTATGAAATTGAACTTTTCTTCCAATAATTACATTTAAATCAAATCCGTAACTTTCCTTTAAAAATAGAAAAATAAAAATTGGAAGAGATTTTTACATTTCGGTTTTAAATTTATACGTTTTAAAATCTATTTTCTATCCGAATTTTTTAACGTCGTAGAAATTTAAAATTGTCTGAAAAGAGCTGAAAGAAAATTAAAATAGCTGATCGAAAGCTTTTAATTAAAATGAAATTTTATTTATTTTCCAATCTATTTTATCTTTTAATAAATAAACTTAAATGAAATCGGAAACTCTCCTCAAAAATCTTCATGGAAAATCAAAATCTCTACGAAGGCTTTAATGAATTGAATTGAAATTGAAAGCAAATTATTATGAAAGAATCTATAGGTTTTGTTTGCCCCCTTCTTGTAAAATTCATCAATCGGCCTGAAATTTTTAAAAAATATGTGCTTTCAATGAGCTTTCGAGATTTTTAAAGTATTTTTTTAGGGAAAATTTCGAAATTTCGTGAAAGCACCCGGCTGGATATCTAGATAGAAAGTAGATTTTAAAAGTTACGAAATTAAGTTCGAAACTTAGAGCTATCCTTGAACTTGCAATGGATTGAGAAAGCTTTTAGCTAAATATCATATTCTTTCTAAATTTAATGAATTAAATAAAAATTAGATTCCAAATTATATAAAAGACATTTTAATTTTAAGCTTTCAATAAGCTTACGAAATTTTAAAAGCTTTATTTTGAAAAAATTGAAATTTTGTTTAAGGAACTTTATCTGGATAGAAAATAGATTTTTGCTCGTGAGTAATTAAGTTCGAAACTTAAAACTTTCATTGCGCTTTTAAAAGTTTGGACAAGCTTTCTTGGAAAATTCCATATTTTATTTAATCGAAAAAAAATCGATTTCAAATGATCTAAATCACATTTTAATTCTAAGCTTTTAATGAGCTATCGAGATTTTTGAATATTTTTTGTGGGGAAAATTTCAAAATTTGTTAAATGTTCGTTATCTGGATAGAAAATGGATTTTATATCGTAAAAATAAGGTTCGGAGAATAAATCTTCCTGCGAACTTTTCAATTTTGCAGCGCTTTCGTACGAAATGTTTAGTTTTGATATTTTTCTATATTTGCACAATTAATTTCTAAACTTTCTGCATCATTACATTTTTTTGGTTCCGAAGAAAATTATCGGGAAATCCGGATAAATAATGCATAGTCCGATATTCAAAATTTTCGGCGCGATCCTTTTTAAAATTTTTAATTTTTCTTAGATAAATTTCAACTTTTCCGAAATTTTTGTATTTTTACCTAACTGTCAAAGCAACTTTCTGCATTTTTACATTTTATTTTCCGGCCGAAGAAAATATTCGGCATGCACAGAAACGGGTCTTAAAATTCAGCACACCTTATGGAGATGTTGACCGCATGCCACTGGGTTTGAAGCATTTTTTTCGGGGTAAATTTAAAATTTCGTCAAATGTTCGATATTTGGATAGAAAATAGATTTTAAAACGTTAAAAATGACGTTTGAAATTTGAAGTTTTCTTTGAGATTGAAATGGGCTGAGAAAGCTTTTAGCGAAAATTTCATATTTTATCGAAATTTAATAAATCGAATAAAAATTAGCTTCCAAATAATGTTAAACGGCATTACAATTTTAAGCTTTCTGTGAGCTTTCTCCAGATTTTTAAAGCTTTATTTTGGAAATTCGTTGGAATCTCGTTAAATGGCCGTTATCTGGATAGAAAAGAAATTTAAAAACGCAAAAAATTAAGTTCCAAATTTAGAACTTTGGTTGCGCTTTCAAAAGCTTGGACAAGCTTCATTCCAAATTCCATATATTATTTAAATTTAATGAATTGGATACAAATTCAATTCAAAATTATATAAAATCACATTTTAATTTGAAGCTTTTAATGAGCTTTCGAGATTTTAGATGCTTTTTTTCGAGAAAATTTGAAATTTGGTTAAAGGATCGTTATTTGGATATAAAAATATTAGATTTTAAAATGTAAAAAAGTAAGTTCGAAAAATGAAGCTTTTTGTGAGCTTTTAAGTTTTTTGCAGAGCCTTTGTATGAAAAGTTCAGTTTTTATGTTTCTGAATTTCTCGTAAATTAATTTATAAACTTTCTGCTACGGATCAACAAATCCTTCTGACTTGAACGCCTAAGGAAGCTTAACTTACATTTCGGACCTAACGATATTAATAATTAATTAATTATTATTAATTAATTAATTAATTATTAATTTCTAAGAAGACGGAGGCCAGACCGTAACGACAGTAGTCGCGGTACGACGTAAGATTCTAATTAATTAAATTAATTAATTTAGTGGTTTTAGATGTAAGAAAAAATGGTACTTACCGTGGGATGTATCTGTCCTTTTCCATACCTGAAATGAAATGATAACATTTTAGAATTTGAAACACCTTTGGATCTTCCAAAATATTAATTTTTTAAATAAAATAATAAGTTAAAAATTAGAAAAAGAGAGGAAACATTAAACCTAAGGGTACAGAGAGGAAATTGTAGGACAAACATTTTCAAGTAATTAACCCCCTGATTTTACAGGGATCGATACAAGAGTATGCCGACAGAATGGTTACTTATAATAGAGACACTTATAAATTTCCCCAAAAAATTAGAAAATTAATTTTTAAAATTCCATCAAAAATCGAATAGTAAGAAAATCAAGCCAATTCTAATGAAAAAAATTTCAAACAAAATTCCTAACCAAATGAAATCAAATTATTTCTAAGTAATTAACAAAGAGATTTTCTCAGAAAAATTAAAAAAAAATTACATTTTGAAAAAATATCGATTTTACAGATTTTCCCTTAGTCCCCCGAAAAACCTAAATTTCCGGAAAATTCTATTAAGAAATCGGAAAATCTGATGATGCAAAATTAGACCTAAGGGTACGGTGAGAAAATTATAGAAGAAACTTTCTCCAAAAATTAACTCCCTGATTTTATAGGGGTTGGTGCACTTATCAGGGGAACACCAATAATTTGACGAAAAATTTAAAAATTTAAAAATTTCGAATTGAATTTAAATCGGGGATAATTTGGATGATTTATTAATACTGTAAGATCAGGGGGTAAAAGGGGAACAACATATATTTTTCAAATCCTGTCAAAAACAAATTGGAAGGAGGTTAATTTTTCTCGCAAATATATGCGAATCATTTCGGGTTCCCGGAAAACTAATAAAATTTCCCGATATATTTTATTAAGGAACAGAAAATCTGAATATGCAAAATTTATGACAAAGCTATAGTAAGGAAATTATGTAACAAACCTTTTCAAAAAAATAGCCCCGTGCTTTTAGAAGGGTCGGTTTACAGAAATATACCAGAAAAATGGGTCGATTATCCGGTAAACGATTATAATTCTCACAGAAAATTTAATTTAAAAAATTACAAAATGGATTCAAATAAGGGACAACTAGGGCGATCTATCAAAACCATAAGGTGAGGGGGTCCCATCACAACATATATTTTTAAAGTCCCGTCCAAAATCCCGATCGATTGGAAATGAAAAGGAAAGGAGTTGAAGCTTTCCTAAAAGATACTAACTGTTATTTAGTAGCCTGAAATTTTGAAGATATCTCATTCTAGAAACTCACATAATTCTAATCTGAAACAAAATTTTATTCCGAATCTTAGAAATTTTCGAGTGGCTAAATTCCTAAGTGCACCGGGCATATTAAATTATTTATCATTTAAAAACCGACGAACCGGATTAGAGTCTTAAGTTAGGCATACAATTTCTAGTCAATAATCTAGAAATTTCTGAACCTAGATTCCAAAAACTTTTTACGGATCAAAATCAAAAATCGATCCTTATATCTTTAGGATTTTATGAAAAACCCCTAACTCAAAATTTGATCCCATTGACTTTAGGGTTAAGATTTTGGATTAAAGAAGAATCTTCCAAGTAGTGAAATAAAATATAATACGAGCAGCAAACTAATGAAGCCAAATTATTTCTAAGTTATTGAGGCTTTTGTTATGGAAATTTCGTTTTAAAAGAGATTTTTGGTTCTTTTTTTTTAAACAGAAATTCATTCCAAACTTTGATTTTATAGAATTTTCTTAAAGATCTGAGAATAAGCTCAGAACGGCCGACAACCTTAGCAAATTGGCGTAAGTATTTTTAACAAGCTGCCCAAATTAATAACCTATTACAAAGGGTGTACGTCACAATCATTGTCATCCGGACAAAGTGCGCAGGTATAAATCGAGCACCACGCTGACCACATTACTTTCGAAGCAATTGAATCTATCTTAAATGGTCAGTGGCCGAGCTTCAGTAATATGTGAGTTTGATAATAGTGAGCTTTAGTAATAATCAGTTTGATAGTTCATGATAAATCGCGAAAGCCCTTTTCAATTGCTAAGCCCCACTTTCCTCATTTCCTATTCAAACTTGGAATCGAAGTTCTATCTGATTCATTAAATTTAAATGAGTTATGGAACTCTCGTAGAAATCTTATCCAAACTATTAAAAACTCAACGAAAGCTTTAAGTTCCAACCTTTATTCTTTACGTTTTAAAATCTATTTTTTATCCAGAAAACGATCCCTCAACGGAATTTCAAATTTTCCAAAAAAAAAACACCTCTAAAATCTCGAAAGCTCATTGAAAGCTTAAAATTAAAATTTTATTTTACATAATTCGGGATCAGCTTTTTATGCGATTCATTAAATCTAAATGAAATATGAACGTTTCTGAAAAAAGCTTTCCCAAACCATATTAAGCTTATCGAAAGCTTAGAGTTCTGAACCCAATTTTGTACGCCTTAAAATCTACTTTCTATCCCGTAATCGATCCCTTAATGAAATTACAAATTTTTTCTTAAAAAAACCCCCATAAAGTATCGAAAGCTTATTGAAAGCTTAAATAAAAATTTCATTTCAATATAATTTCGAATCCAATTTTTATCCAATTCATAAATCGAAATGAAATGTGAAATTTTCGAAAGAAGCTTTCCCTAACTCCTAAACTTCGTAAGCTCTAAAAAAGCTTCAAGTAAGGAACGTAATTTTGTACGGCCTTTTAACTTTTTAATTATAACGGCCTTTTAACAAAATTTGAAATTTTGAAATTTGCCCAAAAAAAAAAGCTTAGAAATTTCCGAAAGCTCATCGAAAGTTCTTTAAAATAAAAATAAAGGAGATATAGAAGAAAATGTTACACTAGAATCGCCCCTAACTATCGCCCCCCCCCCCTGCCTCCCAGTTTCTTTCATTTCATTTCTTGTTAACAAATTTAGGGATACCAGATACTAATCAATTATGTTTTTTAAAAATTGATCAACATTTCTTCGCCCCTTCTCCTCCCTAAAAACAACGTTTTTAAGCTCTTAACGATACTCCAGGTGAATGAGGTACATTACATGACTAAAATTTTTACGAATCTGCAAGAGACGCTAGAAAAAAATTTTTTTGCGTGTAGAAAACAAAAATACGAACATAAACGGTTCATCTTCAACCGCATGTTTTTCCGCATTTTTTTCTTGTCCTCATCTTTATACTTTATACAATCTTTTCCGTTTTTTTTTTGCCTTTCTTTCTTGTGTCCTTAATATTCCCTGTTGCTTCACTGGGGTGATTATATAATAAATACTTCATTTACCCATTTTCCCACCCCGTATCACCCGTGCATCCCCTGAAAGGGGGCCGTAACATATGGGATGAGAATATTGAGAAATGAAAACGTATTTTCTTGCAGAAAAAAAAGGAAAACACGCCAGCAAACAAATCCTTTACCTAATCATTTTGAATCTTTGGCTTAACAAAATACATGTTAAGATCTTTCGCATATTAAAGGAAAATAAAGGCTACTTATTTCGTAGGCTGCCCAGATTTGTGTGGGACGAATTCTTATTATGAAACGAGGGGCTCTGTTTTTAAAGAAGGAAAGTCCGTTTAACCTAACTACCGGACCCTTATTTAAATATTACACCGAATGTCCTTATTTGAACCCGTTACCAACTCATTAATAAATCTACATATACAAAACAACCATTAACGGTATGTCTTCCGGGAGGTGTTAAGGAAATGTATACGAAAGGACAACCAAAATTTTCCTGTTCCTCCTATTTCGATTGTTCATAAATAAATACCCAAATTTTATAATCAAGGACACCTAGTTTTCTCGCTATTAATAAAAAAATAGCAACATATTTATAGGGAAGAATAAGGATCTCATCTTAAAGTTTGATGGAGATGATCATCCAAATGAAACGAGTCGAACAATATAAATTAAAAATTCTCCTCACATCAGTTTAAATTGTGAGAATTTCTTTTATTTGCTGGTAAATTGAAACAGTGATGGGAGGGACTCAAACCCATCCCATACCTTGACTACCAATCCGTAGGCTTAAGATGTTTGCTTAAAGATATTACCCTACTCAGGCTCATCACTGTTTCCAAGTGTATTTATACTTATAGAGATATGTACAGAAAAAAGAAAAGGGTTCTTGATTACTCTTCCCGTAAAGTATTCTATCATTTTTAAAATAGAAGGAAAAACTATGTTTTACAGGCATACCTCTACAAGCAAATAAAACTCATGAACGATACTTTGAACGATAAAACATGTGGGTTCAACAAAAACGATTTAAGATTCAAGATACAGTAGCTCTATGAAATGATGTACGGTAGTGCCATGTAATGGGTAATCCCCGAAATTACCATCCTAAATTAATAGAGGACTGACTGTACATTAAATATTACCTTAGGTGTTTTTATTTATATTTTATTTTACTTTAAATCTTATGATCATTTTTATAGTTAGACAAGCATCAAAATTCATCTATACCTTTTTTTCTTCCTATTTATTTCTCTCCCAAAAAAAAAGGATAACAGCCAAAAATTGCCACTAAGGAAAACCGAACAAATATACACCCAGCTGTCCTGTAACCGACCCCGTATATATATTCTTCTCTGGGGGGATTTCAAATAATATTAATCTTATTCTCAACCCTATACGACACGATTTATTCCTTAAAAATGTTAATCATTTTTTAATCATTCCGTTGCCATTCTCATGTGTGTTCTCATAGCCATCCAATTTCTTCCTTTCCAAACAGGGTGGATTCAGGAAGTTGAATGTAGTGAATATAGGGTTGAAAAGTTTTATCTCATTCGTATTTATTGATACTTATACAGAATAATGAGGAAATTACCCTTATTTATTTTTTTTAATTTAATTTTTAAGTTTCCTTACGTTCGAAACGAAGGAACATACCACATATAGGAGGACCTGACTATATAATATATATATCTTCTAGATAAAGGGTGATTTCTTCCTATAATTGTAATAAGTTGTGAGGTTTTTTAAGGGGATGGCGAAAAAATGGGGTTGGGATATATTGATATACATTTTCCTTATAACTCTCACCCTACTTAAGAGCCGACCAATTTAAATGGGAATAATAAAATCGTTTGATGTCTTTCCGGAATTGTCGATTGAGGAGTTAGTTTGGGTGGTCCTTTAAAAAAATTTAAAAATGATAACTCAGAGCTTGTTCTTCTTTCATATTTCTACCCAGATGTCCCACCTTTTGCGAGTACTTAACTATAAAATGACCAGTCGGTATTAAGATTATCGGACCTACCGTCAGTTGATCAGGATTTCCCGATTAATATCTTTGGATCCAAAAAAATGTAATGAGGCAGAAAGTTTATAAATTAGATGGGGAAAAATAGAAAAATATCAAAACTAAACATTTCGTAAAATAGCTCTGCAAGAACTTAAAAGCTCCCAGGCAGCTTTATTTTCCGAACCACATTTTAACGTCTAAAAAACTTTTTTTTATACAGATAATCATCCTTTAATGAAATTTAAAATTATAAAAGCTTCCTAAGTTCCTTAAAAGCTTACAATTAAAATGCCACTTTATATAATTTGGAATCGAATTTTTTCCGATTCAATAAATTTAAATGAAATATGTAATTTTCGCAAAAAGCTTATTCAAACTATTGTATTAAAAGCGCAATGAAAGCTCTAAGTTTCGTACACAATTTTTTACGGTTGAAAATCAATTATATATCCAGATAACCATCTTTTAACGAAATTTCAACTTTTCCAAAATAAAGCTTCAAAAATCTCGAAAGCTAATTGGAAGCTTAAAATTAAAATGTTATTTCATAGAATTTGGAATCGAATTCTCATTCGATTCCTTATATTTAGATGAAATATGAAATTTCCGCTAAAAACTTTCTCAATCCATTGTAAGCTCAAAAAAAGCTTTAAGTTTGGAACTTAATTTCTCACGTTTTAAAATCTAATTTCTATCCAGATACCGACCCTTTAACGAAATTTCAACTTTTTTAAAATGAAGCTTCAAAAATTTCGAAAGCTCGGTGAAAGCTTGAAGTTAAAACGTTAATCTATAGAATTCTGAATCAAATTTTTATTCGATTCATTATATTTAAATATGAAATTTTAGCCAAAAGCTTTCTCAATCCATTGTGAGCTTAGAGAAAGCTCTAAGTTTTGAACTAAATTTTCTGCGTTTTGAAATTTATTTTCTATGCAGATATCGGTCTCTTCACGAAATTTCAAATTTCCCCAAAAAAATGCTTTCAAAAATCTCGAAAGCTCATTGAAAGCACATAATCTTTCAATTAGGTAATTTCATTCTTTTCAGGCCAATAGAATTTTTCAAGAAAGGGCAAACAAGAACTATAGATACCTTGGTTGGTTCCAATTTTGTTGATATTTTAGGAGCCCTCTGGGCCTTCTGCGCATTACGTTGCACGCCTCTGATTTATAAACAGAAGAAAATGTGTTGCCCAGAGAAGAAAAAAAATATTTAAAAAATGAATTAAAAATAAAAAAAAAATTAAAAAATTAAACAGACGAGTGAATAAATAAATTCAAGACGAAATAAAAAAAATACAAATCGGATTGTGTGTGTTTGGTATAAAGAGACCTCCAACACGCTACCACAATTGACTGATCCAATCCGACAAATCATAGAGCTCGGATCCTCCCCAATAAAAAAAATTAAAAATAAAAGAGATAAAAAATCGAATTAAAATAATAAAACTCCAATATCACAAACCGATTATTTGTATTTTAAGTGGGAAAAAAAATACAAATCGGTGAATGAGTATTTGTGGTATTTTTTAAAAAAAGGTATCGAGCCCGATATCAAATTCGCTCAGTTCATATCATTAAAAATTTGATAGAGAACCTTACTCCCAGACTATTTTTAAACAATTTCCTCCTCGAGCAAACCCATAAGACAGGGGTGCACAGCGCCTAACACATAGGGGTTTTTCATACCCCCATATAAAAATGAAATTAATTAAAATTAACATGGGAAATAGAGAAAACCGCAAGAAGGTCATAAAAATAAATCATTAATAGTTTAATAAATTTTTAACAATAGATTTGTAACCTT
>JANTOP010027104.1:0-12260 GCA_027564815.1 Symmerus nobilis | reverse complement strand
TTTAAAATAAGAAAAAAGAATTACCTATTGGAAACATTTTAATAAAATTTAAATGGGCGCTTGCAGGAAGCGTCACAGGCTGTCACGGCCAACCAAAAATGACTGTTTTTGATAACCACTCATTCTGCACGCAGTGGACTGTTCGAACTGTTGCCGATTCCCATATAAATTATATGCAATTTCCCCTTTCCCCTTGCCGCTACTCTATTCTATACTGTTAAATTAATTTGTTGTTGTTTTCTATATATTTTTTTATCATTTGAATATGGAAGCCGGACACGTTTGGAGAATATTCACTCCCATATAAATTACATGTAATTTTTTATCTCTCTCTCTGTTGCCATTCCTGGTACTCTCTATTCTCAGCTTTGAAGATACGGAAAAAGATTTTGTGCGAAGATTTTCAAATTTTTTTTTCGTTTTATGATGGGAAACAATCGATAATATTGATTAATTACAACGTCCGTGGTTCATACGATAGCCACAGATGTGTAGAATAATATGTTCAAAATCCAGGCCGATTTTTCGAATAGTTTTTTTTTAAATTTTCATGCTCCGGCACAAAATTGCTCAAATATTCGGGTCCTGATATTTAAAAAAAATTAGGCTAAACAAGTAAAACTGAAAATTTCTCCGGTACAAAAGTGAAGGTTAAAGGTTAAAACATTCAGCTGAGATAGTGCCTGTTCCACGACTCTAAAACGCTTTTCAGAGATATTCCACACAGAAATTAGTGGTTATTATTATTGATAAATGGTTTAATGAACAAGAAAAGCATTATTTAGTCATTCACTTTCATTTAAATTCATCAAGAAAGCTTTTAAAAGTCGTGGGACAGACACACCGCAGCTGGAAATTTTAATCTTAAAACATTCATCTGCGGTGTAAATATTACACGACTTTTAGAATTTTGGACGAATTTAAATGAAAGTGAATGAATATTGAATGCTTCTATTATTTATTAAATCGTTTATCAATAAAAATAACCAATAATTTCCGTCTAGGACATCTCTAAAAAGGGTTTTAAAATCTTGTGACAGGCACTATCTCAGCTGAATGTTTTAATTATCTTTTATTTTTTACAATTTCATATCTATTCATCGCGATGGTCGTCATCAAAATCATCGTTCCTATAAATCGTCATCTATCTCCATATGTTCATCTATTTCCTAAATTCGATGTCGTACTTTCATGGCAGATTATATTATAGAGTTCTAAAACTCCTATTACTAATAAATCCGTTATTCTAACCATAAAATAATATATAAATGGCCATATAAAAACTATTATATAAATAGTTATATAGTTCAGTTTAACTATATATGTATAGTAAATTCGATAAATACGATTGTTAAAACATAATGTCAAGACTACTCCAAATAACTTTCTTGAATTATCCTAATTTTTTTTGTCACTTTTAGGATGCAATTAAAGCACAAAATATTGAATTCAAAGAGATCGATGCACACTATTTGGGTTCAGATAAAGAACATAAAATACCACCGAAAACAGGAAGTTGACACATCAATCGCAGAGAGTCAGTATAAATTTTATGTTATCTTAAAACGGATTCTTTGATAATTCTTCGGTAGTATAATTTTATAATTATAGCAGTCGAATTTTATGATCAATTTAGTATTTATGAAATATCACTTCACCAACATTAAATGTTAATAACTTTTCGTGATTTAAACAAGGACTTGACAAATTATTGAAGCAAAAAAAAATGTTAGAATAAGTTTTCGTAAAATACGATGTTAATTTTTTTAATTTTTCTTACTTCTTTATTCATGGAAATAATAAAATAGTCTTTTTACGAGTATTAGTTTTCAAAGTTTTTTTTTTTATAAAATCTCTATCAGATGAAACAACTCTTTAAATATGTTTGATTTTTTTTATAATTTTTGAGAACTAACTAAATAAATTACTAAAATTCGTCTGTATAATCTCTAAATCGTCTAGGGTTGTACGTATGTAAACCAATTGTATTTCGATTGTAGTGATCCCTGTATGATTCGGGTGAATAAATATCCGATCCATGTTGTTGACTTAAATAGTCATTATATGAATCTTGATAGTAATCAACGGGATCTTTTGGATAATGTTTTTGTGACTTCCAACTATCAAATATATTTGTATTACTTCCTTTTATTGAACTACCCATTGTCTGTTGAAAAAATATAATTGTAATAATGAAAATATTATTTAATTTTAAACATGTCGTCTATTATTTCTAAATTAGAATAAAAAGTCACTATCTACATTTGCATGTGTTGGAGTTAATAAAACTTTTTGTATACATTTTTATCATAAAAAATCCAATATGCCCAAATGAAAATTTTGAATTATACAAGTTGTTTATTATTAACTGCAATAATAATAATATAACAGCCTACAATAGATAGATAATTGTAAATCACAGAGAAAAATGCAAAAATGAGTTTTCGACAGAAGTGTAGGTAATGACTATTTGTTCTATACAGACGATACATACAATATTCAAGTCTTTATACCTTTGTTTTGTAATTTGATTTGCTACCATCCCAATTATCAAAATCATTGTTATACAGTTCTTCTTGACCGTAATTTTCTATACCACCCATATGATTTTTATTCAGTTCATTTAACATATCAGCGGTTAATGCAACTGCTGGTTTTTTCCTCGATTTCTTTTGTCTATTCATCAACTGAATATACCGAATAGAATTAAATAAGTCAATTAAATTAATAGTAACTTTATGTCTATATGTAAAAGAACTTACCACTCCAATTCCAAATACAATAATAAATAACAATGAAGCCATTCCAATTACAATAACGGCTATCGCCCATTGAGGTAAAATTGCATTATATTCTGCATTGTTGGTTGGTTGCTGAACTTGTTTTGGTATAACTATAAAGTGAAATGACGAAATATTTGAATTAAATTTCAAGGTTTTACTATTTGGCATAATTTTGATTCTTTATTTGAATTTATTTATTTTGTGTATTTCTCGTAATTAACATACCAATAAAATCAGTTGATATTGGATCTAAGATAAATTTACCCAACCGTAATTTTGGCTTTGTCATCGTTGATGTGCCGTTGGATGCTTTTTCCAATGGCATTGTCGTGGCTTGAATTAATTCTTGATGGAATATTTTTTTCATATCGATCGTTGATAAGTCATCAGATAAATTATTTAACTCAACAAAATAATCAACTAAAACGCTGCCCTTACTACAAACAGATGGAAGAAAATTTTTATTATTTATCGTTAGTCTGAAAATAAAACTAAGTTAGGGCAATTTTTTTAAGGTGCCTTACATTCTCTCTAATGCTAAATAAAAATTAAAATGCTAAAATCTAGGCCGAATTTTTTTCTAAAACAAATTTAACAAATATAACTGTGTGAAAGACTATTCATATAGGAATATCCCTAACTAAATTTCATACCATACTAAAAAAACAACTTCTCTAACCTAAAAAATTAGTTGATTGGGCTAAGTTTATAATTTTGACTAATCGAAATTGTAAAATCTGAACATTTTAAATGGTCTGATTTGGATGAAATTGGAGAACAAAAATAATGTTTGTTATTAAATTACTTGTTAGAAGTGTAGGCCGAATTTTTGAAAATCAGGATTTACGTGTAGAGATTTAATTCACCCTTTATACTGAATTTACTCTTTACTCTAATGGCAGGGAGATAATTATTTGTCTCTGTCTCTCTAATATATTTTCCTAATTCTGTCTCTTCTAATGCCTTATTCAGTATTTAGAAACTATGCCATTAAAAATATTTCGCTGGGATCATTATGTAAATTTCATACAAATGGACAAATTGATCGTTTGAAGTACAAATTTATGATTTCTCTAACATTTTATTCATATCACGAAATTTAATTTAATAAAAGTTGGAATGTAAGTTCATATCGATGGTTTAAAGTCGCGAAATGTATGAAGCCGACATGTATTTATAAGTTGAAAAATTCACTAAAAATCGAAGTTAGTTGTAATCGGAAAAGTTGATAGAAAGCAGGAAATACTTGAAATTTTCATCAAATTGTCAAAATAATGAAGTACTGAACCAGTTCAATTCTATTTTCTTGACGCTGAGTTTGAAATATTATCAGAATATCTAGAAAACGAATAATAAGCGAGGTGATTGAAATTATAGTTTTTAATATAAAAAAACAATATTTTCTTCGGAGGATCCTTCTCGAAATTCTTGACTTTGTATGTATCATATTGTATATGTATGTTATTAGCTGATGTTTCGCGATCAAAAATTTACATGTTGTATTACCAAAACGAGTTTTTCGTGTTATTTCATAAATAGCTTCCATTTTATACACGTAAAGGATAGAAAATACAGTTCCTGAGATAATTGCATATCCATTCATTAATAAAAACCAATATTCATATATTCTTCTTCAAATCTTCAAATCTCTAATATCAAAACTATATTTTTGCACATAATGTGTAAGCTTCCTTGGGCAAATACTTGAAGTAGACAAGATTTTCTCCTGAAATTATATCGTAATTTAGTTCACATGCTAGTTATATGAAATTTGAATCGAAGATTATTGATAATCAAATAATTAACAATTTTCAATTACTGGCAAATCGAAGAATTGAGCTGGTTCAAAGAAAGTGCATTTTTTATATAAACTCGGATTCTTAATATATATAAAAATATTAATACGTTTATTATTATTTTTTCTCTCCTCCCCCTAATTTACGAGATTATTCAAAATTTTAGTACGATTATTTGAAATTAGTTGGTGTAATTTTTGGGTTTTTAAATTGGAATAACTCTGAAACGAATGGTCAGAGGGGTACTGTAAAGGAATATTTAAATTATTCTAAGGAGTAGAACCCGAATCTATAAGAAAAAATTGACTAGAATGAACCAACTCAATTTTCATTATGTTTCAAACGGTTAGTTGGGCCCAATTCATGATGAACTTATTCGCTTGATTCATTGTTGATGACAAAACCTTACGATTTTATTAAAATTTCTTGATTTTTATAAATTTTTTAGAATTATTACATAATTATCTAACTTCAACTAAGTGTTGTATATTTTCTGAACCGCAAACTAAACGCATCGGTTAAAAAGCCTCCATTCAGTATTATTTAAATATTTAAATAGTTTTACCTATTTTTAAAACTAAAAATACCCGCACAGTTTACTTTTTAATTTGAAGATGTATCATAACCCGTTATTGGTTTCGCATGACCTTGACTTGGAGTCTTGGAGATATGGTGTTAAGTGCCACACGTACGTATAGACCACAAACCTCTAACAAAAAAATTGTAAAGATTACCGGATGTTTCTTTAATAACAAATCAAAATCACGGTTTCCATTGCCTCCGGATACAATTATATGTAGAATACAGGTTACATTATTTTGTTGAAGAAACCGAACTCTACCAACTACATTTCTTGTTTTCTCTAAATTTTTACTTATATATATTTTAGATTAATATAAAATTCTATATATTTAGTTATTTAGTATGTCGAAAAATTGGTAGATATCAATGCCTAAACTGTATAGATTTCTACCCAGCACGAAATTGACGGTTTTCAGAATTTTTGGTCATTGGTGGCTAGCTATCAGTGTATACATTTTCATGCTTCTAGATCGCCTAGAAGTAGTTTGGAATTTCGACTTCATATTCAGAAGTAAAATTGCTTGAAATAACTTTTAAGTTATTACCTGAAGCTGTCTATTTGAACTTTTTTGTACCATTTACTTAATCTCTCCGATTTACTGTACACATCATTCAACTGAAACAAAAATATATGAAAAATTAGAAATTCTTCATTTTTCTTTTTTGGTCTAAATTACCTGAGATTCAATTTCGCTGGCTAAATTTTTCCATTCCATTGTATTATGGTCTAACAGTTCTGGGGTCCACAAAACACCATCGGTTATCTTAATTGTTCCGGCTAAATTACAATCGCTACTACAATGGCCTGGCTTTGTTGGCCGAACAGTTGTCGTTGTCGTTGTGGTCGTCGTTGTTGTTGTTGTCGTAGTCGATGTAGTTTTTGGTGCACTATTCAATAGATCGGTTATATCGATATGTTGAACGCCTTGTTGTTCCAATAGTTTTTCTATTGAGAAGGGCGTTGTAGATTGTGTTGGCCAACCGGTAAATTCAGTGGTGGCCCTGTAAGATACAAAAAATGGTTCAGCCAAAAGTTATATTATTATTTTATCGATTAACTCACCTTGTTGGTGGCCCCTTTCTTATAGATATCGCTGGTGTTCCCGGACCCATAACTCCAAACGGTTTTGTGGTTGTTTGACGTTGACCCGGTCGCTTTAAACCTTTTGGAAAAACAATTTTAAGTCCCCCAGCGGCCGTTGATGTGACTGTATCAGATTTTTGAGTTGATGTAACCGTTATCGGACTAGTTACCTGATTAAGGTCATTATTTTTCGCCAACAGAGAGTCAATTAGTTTAATATTTTTTAATACATCATCCGATTCATTTTCGGATTTCAATTCGATTTTTGATTCTTTATCGACGGCTTGTGCGTTATAACCAGGCGGTAAAAATTTGCTTAAATCGTCGACAACGGTTACGAATTTCGGTTTTTTCGTTGTTGATAATAATTTCGTCGTCGTTTCGGTTGTTGTTGGATTTTTCGTTGTTTTATATTTCGGTGTTTTATACCCAGGTGGTAAGAATTTACTAATGTCTTCTCGTACGGTAACATAAGTCGGTGACTTTTTCGTTGTTTGTTCCTTACGGGCTGGTTTAAAGCCGTAATCAGTGACACGCATGGTTGGTTCTTTGGTAACAATTTCTTGGTGTGGCAAATCGGTTGTCGTTGTAGCATTTACTGAGGTAGTAGGATCAATTGTAGTAGTTGAAATAGTATAATTTTTTGGTAGGAATTTTTCTAAGGAGTTGGCAAATTTAATATTGGACAATATCGATGACAAGTCCTTCGTAACGATGGAAGATGAAGTAGTACTCCTTTCTGTAGTTACTTTAGTCGAGCTACCTAAATTTTGAGATTGGCTGTTATTTAGAACCGCTCGCCCGTTAGTTGAATTCCTTTGTGATGCACTTAATATTTTCGGTTTAGGTAACACTAATTGTTTTCGATTTTTAAAGGCGCGATCGGCTGGTGTTCTTGCACTAAACGGTTTTATAACAACTTGCGGAAGTTCGGTTGTTTTTACGGTTGTATTATCCATATCGCTTAATATGGGATATTCTCCAGATAGAACACCGATTGATAGTTCTGACTGAACACGATCCAATTTATCAATTATACTCTCCGTAGACAGTGATACGTTCGTTGAATTTGTTTTAATATTATTTTCTGAGTCTGTTGCCAGATTATTAATCGTTGTTGGTTCAATGACCTCTCCATCAATTTCTAACGGAGTTGTTGATGGGAATTTAATATCTAATTCCTCTAGTTCAGCAAATTCATCATCAGATGCTTCCCGTTTATTTTCAATATCGCCCAGTAATTGTTTCTTTTCATCTTGTTCGACTAGATCGAATGGTAAGAATCGGGCACCTGAAATGCTGCGACTAGTTTGAACGGATGCAACAACAACCCAACTCTCGGTTGTTGCATTTTGCCCATATAATTCAGTGCTATCGTCTACCATTGAATCTGATGTTGTTTCAATGGGAGTTGGATTTGACGTTGAACCATTAACAACACTCTTCGTTGTGACAACGGATACAACAGCCTTTCCCACAATACCGTCAGGTTTTTGATAATCGGCAAATTCTAATGAAGATTTATTTTTATCCATCTCGTCAATGAATCCTTTTTCCTCCACATTCGATTTACTACTTTTTATTTGGGTCTCTGTAATATTCGTTCTTTTTTCTGGTATAGTCCCATTTTCGTTGATATCTTCATATTCTTCATCATAGTATTCGTATTCATCGGGTAGAGCTGTAGTGGATTTTTCTAACGACTCTGATACATAATCGACATAATCTTGTTGTATATCGTCTGCCAAAATCTTTTCACCGTTGGGTAAAAAAAAATTTGATGTTAGTATCACAGTATGTTCTTCAACACCTTCATTGTTTTGTAACTCCGGTTTTGAAGTCGTTTCAATTTTTGGGGTTGTTGTCGTTGTTAGGCGAACCGTTGACGTTGTTGGGCGAGTGGTTGTTGTTGTTAGGCGAGCCGTTGTTCTTGTAGGTCGAGACGTTGTCGTTTTCGAAAAGGGTACCGCTGGTTTCTTTGTTATCGGAACAGGTATTTCAATCGGTTCCTCATCATTATCATCACCATTAGCATAGAGTGGATCATCCATAGGTGTTGGCTTATATTTATTAATACGATGCCCAATAATGGGTTGTTTTGAAACAATATTTGAATTTAATTGCTCTCGTAGAAAATCTGGCTGTACCAAATTCGTCGGTTGTCGATGTGTTGTAATATCAAATCGATTTTTTCTACCAAACGTAACACTCTCAAATTCCGAATTAACTTTCTGCTGTTGTCGAATTTCTTCAACATTTCCGTTATACTCAACTTGACTGGGTTGTTTTATTCGTTTTCTTGTTACGATCCGGTTTACCGGATATTTGAAATTATTTCTTACAACATTGTTAAAATTATCAAATTGTAAGTCATTTGTGGGTGTTGTAACGGCCACATTATTAGCATTGTGATTTATTAAGTGTTGGAAAAATGGTCGAGATCCTTGCACGGCGGGGAATTGTTGTTGATGGCCGCTGCCACCGAAATTTAACGGTTTTTCTGGTGGACTTACATTACTAAACGTATCTTCAAAATCATTTCCATTATTTACATTATTTTGGCGGCTCAAATCCGTACGATAATTGATTATTGTTTGACGTGGATTGTATGGGAAATTTTGGACGTTTGTATTTGCTTCAAAAGGTCGTGGTGATATTTCATAGAACTCCGATTGCCGAGATGGCTAAAATAAATATATCCATGAACTGTCTCAAGTCTATATCATAAGTAAATACTTTATGTGGATTGGAGGAAGAACTACTAATGATTATACGCAACTATAGTTCTTTCACCATAGGGAAGATAATTAATCTTAGACCTTACCAAAAATGATTGGTATCTAAAACGGGATTCGGTTGTTTGATCAATTGGTTGTCCATCGTACAGAGATTGTTCGTGATAGGATGATGGTCCGCTTTGATTTGGTATAACAGGCTGAAAGAATCCGTTTGGAGTGTTTTGATATCGGCCATTATTATGGGAATAATAGAAATGTTGATCTGAAAGTTAATTAACAATTTATTATTATATAAATAAATTGATTCAACCTTCCTTTTATATCAAAATAAGAGGAAGAGTTTCAATAAATTAATGTTTAATCAACAAATGCTTTTATAGGTTCCATATAGTTTTATAAACAATTTTCTGTAATAAAATAATTACAAAATACAAATATACTAATATACAGCATAATAGCATTATCGAATTTGTGAACTACATAAAATATGGTAGAAATTAGTAAACTTGATTATAATATACTTATTCACCATTTTACTTGCAGTATAATACCTTATAACATTACCGGTATACCATACTCTACTTTAACAGTAACAGGTAAGGATTGTAAGTAACAGAATATTAGACTATTGCACAAAATCGATTTTGAGAAATTTTGATAACGCTCCTTAAAATATTATTCAAAATAAAAAAAAATCAATACGTATTTTTTTTATTTTGCGATAAAATTGTATTCTGAGGTTGCAAGAAATTTTTTTACATACAAAAACTTACAAAAATATAATTAATTAATTATACTTATAAATATAATTTTTTTTTGAAACATTTTAAAATTTTCTTAATCTCTAATTTCTTTCAATCCTTCCATATCTTTAAATGCCTTTCGCGAGTTCTAAATGTCAATATTTTGGAATGAAATTTTGTACAGTTTCTCTAATTGGTATATGGAACAAAATTTTACAGGGCGTTATCAAAAATTGTGAAGTTGTAACTTTGTCATATAAATGTGCAACAATCTACAGAATATCTATGGACCATCCGCCCTCTAATGCTATAGGGAGAGTGAATCATTATACCTGACGAATTACCTGACAAATCGGGCAATGAGAATTATAGGGTACTTAGATATTTAGATAGGAATCAAGTTCTTTCCCATATCAAGTTTTTTTTATCGATAATTTCGTTGGGTAAAATGGGGAAAAATCATTAAAATTAGTTGAATATTTTGCAACTTGACATGTACACTATAAGGTGGTGCGATTTCTTCATCGCAATGACATCTTCAACAGCATTTGTTTACAAATTGTTTTAAACATCAGCACTCCACCTTAATGTACATGTAATATTGCTGAGACTATCTGAGATTAACATATTATTGCTAGAATATCGCTGAGATACACTGGGATCCCACAATAGGCCCAATAATGTCCACAGTATTTACGGGGTAATATTGCCACACCTGCTAATACATCTATCTATCTATGTAGATAATAATTTGGTTTCGAACCTCATATGCAAGCACAATTTTAATTTCTCGCCGAAATTTTGATACAATGTATGGCTTTCAAATATACTATTTTTGACAATCAGAAAATTCCAAAAAATGAAGATAAACCCAAACTCTCAATTTTCATGAATATTGTATCTCTAGGGCTTTAAGATATAGTAATACAATCAGTAACGGGACAGAATGGCATTTCTAGGCCACAGAAAATCTGATTAAAAACGGAGAATGTCGTAAAAATTGAATACGAAAATTGAAGCAATTGATAAAATCTGGGAATTTGGTGAAAATCGGAAAATGAAGAAAATCCAAAAATTGTGTAAACTTTTGTAAGTATCAAATTGGGACATTTTTAAATATTTCAAGAAAACTAAGAATTTTATGGAAATTATAAAGCTAAAAATTAAAATTTAATAAAACTATAAATTTTATTAAAATTAACCCGAATTGACTCCGTGTTGCCATATGGCAACACCTAAGTCAACGCCTGTTTTCGCGTAAACTGTGCATGGGCTAGATAGGACATTGTCTATGTAGTTAAAATCAAAAAGTTCGAAAAAAAAGTTCTGAGTCAATTCGGGTTAAGTGTTGAAATTTATTCTAAATTAGTTATATGTATTTCTTACATAACGATACACGTTTAGCGCAACATTTTATCATGTTTGTTTTAACATTCACATTGTTTTGCTGCGGAGCTGATATTACATCCGTACCGTAGACGTATTTTTAACTTCGTTGTAAAATATCCAGTGGGCAATTTTTTAACTTTCCGGAACAAATTTTCTAAAGAGGTTTACCTAGTTGAGTAAGCCAGAAATCTTCTATTTACATTCTCTTTACATTTACTTAAAATACATATTCTTAAAGATTTAATACATATTCCTTCAAGATGACCGGAGCACTTGTTCCCAGAGTTCAAATGGAAACCGAATTTTAACTATGAAAAACATGAACTTGCAACTTTGAACTTCGTTTTCTTAAAAGGCCGTTGCGGCGTCCAAAATTTCTCAAAAAGTATTGGACGGATGGATTCCAAATTTTGCCTTTTTTTATGGCGAGAGAACCAAAATTTCACCCCCTGGAGATCTTGGTAGAAATTAAAATGTAGCAAAACCCTTCGTTCGGGCGATTAAAAGTATACAATATTATACTAACACAATCTTCTAGGATTTTAAATTCACATAGATTCGCGGTTTGGAAGATATCACGGCCACCGCAATTGATCTCGAAAATGGCGTTCTACGAGAAGAGCTGTAGGTATTCCCTAATTCTTCAATTCTTTTTTTTTTCATAAAATAATTTTACAACTACTTTAAAATATTGAATATTTTTTTCGATAGTATGTATATTTCACTTCATAAATAGATATTTATTAGAACGGCAAGAAAAATCTTGAAAATTACATAAATTTCCCGATTTAAACTAGGCATCACCCCTTAATGGAAGTGGAATATATCCTTGGATATATCATACTTAATTCTTGAACCATTAACTTCATCTTACAATCCATATTGCCTGTTCCCATGTGTCCTTTCAACCACGTTAGGCTTATCACAGAGGAACTGTCTATATTCGCTGCCTGAAGGGCTTTCAGATCCGCTTTGTTGTCGCTGGACACAATTATTTCGCTATACATGTCTGCTAATATACCGCCCTGACAAAATATCGCTCTGAGTCAGAACAAAACAAGCTTTGACAAAATCTCCCTACATAAAGTTTAATTAATTGCTTAAATAAACAAGTTATTCAGCTAATTTAGAAAAAAATATTATTA
>JANTOP010027093.1:0-12262 GCA_027564815.1 Symmerus nobilis | reverse complement strand
TTTAGAAATTAATGCTGGGACAATCCATGAATCCAACAAGATAAAATTTGGTATAAAATAAAATAGTTGATTTTTTGAATTTTGGCCACGTTTTCGCGATTTGGCCCCATTGGTGGGGCGAAAGAGCCACTTGCAAGGGTCTAGGACAATGGCTGTAGATCAGAATTTAGAAGAGATAGTAAGAATATGGACAAAAGATTAGGCTATACTTTCCTAGAAGACCGGAACTTCCTATCTCTTCTAGAATATGCAAAATTCTCAAAATGTGCAAAAGTGGCTCTTTCGCCTCACTCTACCCTACCTTCTTGATTTCAAATAGTAGTTACCTCCTCGAACACTTGATAATTATTAATTGATATTAAATATTGATTTTAATTTTAAAATTTTTTCAGTGGACACAACAACAACAACAACAACAATAACAGACAATGACGAAATATCGAAAGGGATGATTGAGGAATCGGCTAAAAAGGAACAAGCTGCGATTGCGTGATAATATTAAACGGATATTATCTCAACACAATCCCCCCATCATCATTGGACTACACAGAATTAAACAGATAATTTATAACTTTTGTATTATTTTTGTGTTTTTTTTTTTTTTTAAATTTTAGTTTAAAATAAGATAATTATTTTCTTATACAAATTCTATTAAGACAATTTTTAATGAATAAACAGGCAAGTTTTACTTTTCCAAATTAAATTAATACTTTTACTTAATTTTATATGTTCATGAATAATTAATTATTATGCTAAATCAATTAAAAAATACATTAAATAAAATGTTTCTTTTCGAAATTAATCTAAGTATCAAAATATCGGATCGATTGCATTACAATATTAATACTGACTATTGAATTAGATTATTTAGAGACGAATATGGAAGGACAACAAATTTGAGCGATTGGAAACTTTAAACAATACTACTAGTTTACTTTGTTATTTAACAAATATTTGTCTAATATTAGTCTATTGATAAAATTGAATCTAAACTTGTCCGATTGCGTGGTTCTAATCGTGGACCTCCCAAATAACTTATCGGATTAGCAAATTTCCGATAATTTTCATCTAATATAGCAGGTTGCATAGCGGATGATCGATTTTTCGGTCGTCGCACAACAAATGGTGCTATTGGGATATCAGATATTGTCATTAATTTGTCCTTATCTTCAGGAATATTTGTTACGGGATTTGATTCATTCCTGTCTTTGATTACTGACGAAGAAAAGTGAGACAAATCGTTGAATATGTCGTCAATATCATCAACATTTAATTCCATGTATTCGTCCTAATTTCGTAATTTTAATTTTAAGAATTTTTAACTTTTTATTCAAAATTATAATTAAATTTAAAATAAGCAACATGAAAACTTATGGATTGAATACTATATTTGCTATTCCCAATTTGCAATAATTTTTTAAAAAAAGCTTATTTCTATTTAAGCCTCCTCCCTTCAATCTTGTGCTGGTAGTAGACAATAAAATCATTAATTACTTTGCATTCATTGCACTGTGTGAAATTGTTACATGTTTATTATCATTTTTAAATGTAATGTTTTTAATACCATTGCGTCTACGTGAACCAAACAATGATTGATTTTGGTTAATGTCAGCTAACGGCAACGTAAATGATTGTGTCCTATTCGGTAGTGGTACTTTTGATACCTGAACTAGTAAGTTAGGATTTATCGTTCGTACTGGTCTCATAACAACATATTCAGGTGATATATTTGATCCTCTAATCGGATTTTTTAAAGTAAAACCATGATCCTTGAAATTGAAATGATTTTACTTTATTTTCATAAAAATGTATGTTTCAATTCAATTCAAATTCAAATGCAAAGAAAAAAAATACATACTCAATCATCGCAAATTATATTAAAATAATTCATTAGAATGTTATACACGAACAGTTTGGTGCAATGAAAGAAAGTTTATCTGTTTATTGTAATTACTAATATTATTTAATATACATATACATAAAAAGCCATGCAAGTTCATGCGCTATGCACTAATTTAGTTGTTCATAATCTGATAGGCTATTTAGTGAGACCTCACTAATTGAACTAATTGGTGCAAGTTTATTGAATTTCAACTTTCTTACCAGATTGTCATCATAGTCATCATCATGCTCATCATCACCATCGTGATCGGATTCTGTTCCAATTTCTTCAACAATCGCATCTGGTATTGTTGGCAAACGATCCAAGTTCGGTCCTTTTATAAAAAGTCATATTATAATTAATTGTATTCATAATTGTAAATATGAAGGATGTAGTGCTATTATAATTTTGCAGGATTTTTCTTAAATTTTATCTATTTTATAATCAGTTAATGAATAGGAGGGTTTTTTCTTTGAAAATTATTGAATATGCAATTTATAGTCAGGGCTCAGATTGCGCGCGGTTTAGATCATAGTCGCAACTGCTTTATTCCTTAAACTAGACTTCTGTACCTTGGTAATATAGTCTTAACGGACTATATGTTCAATATGATCCTTAAAAAGGTTTCCTACACTTTGCCTAAGAAATTTCCAAATAAAATTATTATTAATTTCAACGTGCCAAATTAACCTTTCTTTTATTTTCTACGCTACTGATAATAAATTTTGTTAAGAAAAGTTGGCCTATTTGGCTGAAAGAAATTTTTCTGGATAGCAGATGATCTAATCTAAAAAGTAATTTCAGGTTTCCGAAAGAAAAAATTATTTGAGCGAATTATGAAGCCTCCTTCGGAACATTGATTTTTTCCCGGTAAGACCTCGCGATATACATTTTTGAAATGAAAATTTTGTTAAAAAAAAGTTGGCCTACTTTGGGTGAACTAAATTTTTTTGGATTGCAGATGACCTAAACTAACAGCTAATTTTAGGGTTCCGAAAGAAAAAAATAATTTGAGCGAATAATGAGGTGTCCTTCGGAACATTGATTATCTTACCACATATGTCTATGTAAATCAGGATATCAATTTGTCAAATGAAAGCTTTATTAAGAAAAGTTAGCCTAATTTGGCTGAACCAAACTTTTCTGGATGATCTAAGCTAAAAACATATTTCAGGAATTTGGGATAAAGAATTATTTATAGGAAATAGAAGGCTCCTTTTTGAACATTATTACCATTATTATTACCATACCTTTTTTAACATTATTATTATTAAATTATTAATAGTAAATTATTCATTATTTCAAGACTAAAGTTATAACTCCGATTTTGTACGACGTAATTACACCTAAAAGCCTTCGGGGCTTTTAATTATATCTGACGCAGCCCCTTTAAATATATCACTTCTATCATAGCTTCAAACTTGAGCTACAAACTACGCTGGACATCTAGGTTAAGAAATAAGGGAATTATGACTTTGGTTTTGAAATGAATAATTGAGTTAGTAAATTTAGCTTGTCATATGTAAAATTGTAAACCCGATCTTTTCGCTTATAAAGTACTGCAAATTCTAATTAAATGACTCCTAGGAATGCAAAACCTCATGTGCATTGGCTTACAGCCATGCTACGGGAAGAAATTTGTTTAATTTTGAAATCAAAATCTTGAAAGACCTTTCTAACCTGGGAATTAGAAAATTATTAAGTTGGCGATACCATAGATAATATCATGAGCAGTTTTAAATTCAATTTTACAGAAAAATTTAGAAGTTAACATGTATAGTAGACTCCCGTAACGACAGCATTACGATTTCATAGAAATATGAAAAGTGTAAATAAATGGATGCATCCCGGCTAGCGAACCCTTTTATCACACCATCCCGCTGCCGGTATTCTATTAGTGTTACTGGAATTTACTGTCCACTGAAGTACACACTGAAAAAAAATGATTATCTTGAATTTTTCTGTAAACTCGGAAAAAGGTTTATACTAGGAGAATGCTAAAAACACTCACTGGGGTTCTAGGCTAACGACAACGAAAGGTAAAGAGCTCCTAAAGGCTATTAAGAAATACCGATATGAAGCTTTGTCAGGGCCGCGTTAAGCTATTTACGGGCCCTAGGCCAGATTTGAATCTCCGGGCTCCTAATACAGGGCTGAAATTGTGTATGTACTTCTTCAGAACCACACAAAGCTAACGGCGGAGGTGAATCATAAAAATCTTTAATGGGAAACCCAATTTTTTTTACAGATTCGGATTCTTCGCCACCAAATACGTTGGTTTTTTTCGAAACTTTTTTCGTAGCATAGAATCCCATCTCCAATAAAATATGGTGGTTCCCATTGAAAATCCCCAGGGGGTGAAGTGGGGGGTCGAGTTAGGCAGCATTGATTCCCCAGTCCTCCAGAGACTAACAAATTTCATTTTGACCTTGTTTTAATTTGACGCAAAGGTTTTGGATATTCCGTTGTCTCCAGATAAAAACTCACCCGGTTTCAGTGAATTTTCTGATATTTTTTTTATTACAAATACCAACAATTTCGTAACCGGTAGGCGCACTTCAAAATAATTTTAAAATTATTTTCTGAATCTGGAAGTCGTTTTCTGATTTCTGTTAGTTAAAACCGTTAAATCAAATAAATGGATCAGGGCTACCAAATAATAATTTATGAAATAAATGTTGATACCCAGTAAAAATAGATGCACCATGACAAGAAATATTTCCGAATCGTAATACAAATTGCAAAAATTACATTGTTAAAATTTGCAAATGAAATTTGAAAGTATATAGATTAGAGTTTTTGGACTCGACTCGACTCGACTCGGACTCGCCGAGTATTTGGACAATTACTCGTACTCGGGACTCGATTCTAAAACTCGCCGAGTCCGAGTCTTTGAAACTTTAAAGGAAAATTTATATATTTTAGATTTTCTTTCGTCAAAAATGGAACTCAGCAAGAAAAAAACAGAGCTAGGCGAAAATCCCGAGTCGGTTTTAAATTGTAAAATTTGTTTGAGATTCTTGGCCAATAAAATAATCAAGCTTGTAAACTAAAATAATTCATCTAGGCTCATTCATTTAGTTGCGCTAAACTGCTCATAAATCCTTCATCGTATCGATTGTAACGAGCCGAGTTTGCCAAACATTGAGGTTTGAAACGAAAAGACTCAGCACGAATGAATGTAAATTTGTGCCAAATAAATTAGTCACGATTTGTACTAAAAGGCCTTAGATTTAGCAGTGCAATTATTAAAAAGGAATTTTGCAAAAATAAGAGAAAAATTAATGAGCGAAAATTTTGCCAATGGAGGAGTTAGACTTAATATTAAAAAAATGCGGAAGAGTCTTCAATAGAATCTTCGATAGTTATAGCAAACTGATACAAGAATTTTTTTCTTCTCAAAAATACTGAAAAATGAGCTAACCTTGAAGATCTGTACAACTCCGTTTGTACTGAGAATTCTACTTCAACTTTAAATGAGAGAACCTATTCGATTTTTGTAAATTTTTGCACGATTTAATTAGATCGAGACTAGCAGAAAAGGAAGATAGATATTTTATTCAATATTATAATGTTGTAATAATCTTTAAATATAAAATCTAAACTGAAATATTAAATCTGAGGACTCGGGCCCCAAAAATTTGCGGGCCCTAGGCCCGGGCCTAAAGTGCTACAGCGAAGACGCGGCCCTGAGCTTTGTCAACAGGAAAACCGACTTACTGGCCAACTGATCCAAACAAAATACCAGATCTGATCGATTTCTTTATAGTCAAAAACATATCTGTAAACTATATGCAACTAAACGAAAGCAGTGACTTAAACTCTGATCACTCCCCGATACTCTTGATATTAAGCGAAAAAATCATCCAGAAAGAAAGTAACCCAACCTTAGTAAATAAACACACTAATTGGGGTTATTTTAGACAGTCCCTAGAAGATGGAATTGACCTCAGAGTTCCGCCGAGGAATGAAAAGCAATTAGAAAAAGAGGTACAGAAATTTGTACAAGACATTCAGCAATCAGCTTGGGAGAACACTCCTGAAATCAAGAGAAAAGTCAAGGGGAACATCTATCCTAGAAAAATTAGGAAACTTCTATCAGAAAGAAGAAGAGCAAGAAGAATATGGCAGCAATCAAGAGCCCCAAAACATAAAAGGAAATTAAACATTCTCACTCAGCAACTAAAAATAGAAATCAAAAAGAATGGAAAGATATATCAGTGTGTAACTATCTGACAAAATTAACTAATGATAGTAATAGTATTAACCACTCCATTTGGAAAGCAACTAGAAGAATAAAACAACCAATAATGCAGATACCATACGACCATTAGAACAGCAGATGAAAAATGGGCCAGAAACAACAAGAATAAAGCTCGAAGGTACACTGAACATCTAGAAAATATATTTCAACCACACGATACATTGGAACCGGAAATAATATCCGAAGAAAGTATACAAGAAAGTGAAGAAATAAGACAAACTACTTTAACTGAAGTCATAAATGAAATTAAAACCAACATAAAAGTGAAAGAAGCTCCTGGTTACGATCCAATTACAGGAGAAATCTTTAAGCAACTGCTTAATAAAGCCTTAATAAAGCTCACCAATCTTATAAATGCAGTCTTTAGAATAAAACACATACCTAGTCTGTGGAAAATTGCAGAAGTAATTATGATACCAAAACCAGGGAAACCACCACATGAAACTTCTTCATACAGACCAATTTCGTTAAATTACCAGTTTTGTCGAAAATCTTTGAGAAATTATTGGTAAAAAGGTTGTTGCTGATAATTGAGAGAAAAAACTTGATCCCAAATCATCAGTTTGGTTTTCGTACCCAACACTCAACGATAGATCAAGTGCATAGAATAACCCACATTATTGAGAAAGCTCTAGTAGAGAAAAAAGTCTGCTCAACGATATTCTTGGATATTGCACAGGCGTTTGATAAGGTCTGGCATGGTGGACTTAATCGTAAGCTAAGAGCCTTGCTGCCGTTTCAATTAGCTAAAATAATGGAATCATACTTAAAAGATATATTCTTCAGAATCAAACTTGAAGATGCCTACTCCGATTTGAAAGAAATTAAAGCGGGAGTACCGTAGGGCAGTGTGTTAGGCCCGGTCCTGTAACTACTATACACCCATGATCTTCCTGTATTAGAACACAACACTGTGGCGACTTTTGCTGATGATACTGCGATTTTAGCAGTCGCAGAAAGCAATGCAGAATCAACACAGCAGTTACAACTAGTCATTACTGGACAAAACGATGGCGAATTAAATTAAATGAAACAAAGTCAGTTCACATTGATTTCACAAACAGGCGACTCGAATATATTCCAATCACCATTAATCAAAAAGTAGTACCGTATGCCAACACAGCTAAGTATCTGGGTATGTCCCTAGACGCTAAGCTTAGATGGAAAGCACACGTGAAGAAGAAAAGAGAAGAACTAGAATTTAAATACAGAAAAATGTACTGGCTGATAGGAAGAAACTCAGCTTTGTCAACATACAAGTTTCTACTTTATAAGACAATACTGAAACGGGTTTGAACTTATGGTATCCAACTTTGGGGATGTACCATCCAACAATTCCAGAATAAGATATGAAGAAACATTGGTATGCCAGAAATAAGGATCTACACAGGGACCTTCAAATAGATTTAGTCGATAATGAAATTCAGAAAATGCACGGAGACATAGAGAGAGACTCTAACAACATGTTAACGTTGAGACAAACCAACTATTAAATAAATATGCAAATGATAAATGCAAATGATTAAATAAATGCAGATGATGTACGTAGGCTGAAAAGACCTGAACCTTTCGAGTTGGTATAACTATTTGAGTTATGAATAACACCAAAATAGCTATAAAACGTCAATGGGATGAATTCGTAGATTAATTTTTACTTTAGCATATTAAGTCATTATTAAATTGCTTATTAATTTTAGTGACTAGATTGTAATTACATTAGGTTGCCAATAAACAGTATTGGTAAGCTTCATAAAAAAAAATGATTAAATATTAAAAAACTAACCAACATGTGATGAAGTTTCATCTTTTAATGGAACTAAACCTCCATTATTCGGTTTGTGCTCAACTAAATTTACGTCATCATTTAGTTCTTCACTTGTTAATATCTATTTAAAAAAATTAGAACAATTAATCGTAAAAACTCTTCAAATAATATCGGTCTGTAATACAGGCTTGTATGCGTATGGCAATTTCGAAGTAGAATTTGTTGTTCCGGGTGCTGTTGATTCTTGATACATTTTGGTAGCTTGCTCTTTTGACCGTATTATGCTTTCATCTGTTTCACGCTCTATACGTTTCTTATGTGCTCTATTCGTTCTATAAATTTCTGCTACACAGCATAATAGAATCAACGCAAAGATTGATGTTAATGTAATAAAAACAGCTTGGGTACTCTCCTCATTTTGTGTTTCCTCAGCATGCAGTGATTTATACGGTATTCGTATGGGCTCGTTTTCAATCCACGTTTTGTCTGACCCCTTAAAAAAGAAAAATTGGATTATTTGTAGCGAATAATATAGAATTCAATGAATATGAGTATACCACGGTGAAATTTAACGAAGGCTCTGGAATAAATTTTTGCATAACATCAAATTCCATACTGCACTGTGCACTTCGCAGTCCTTGAGAATTGATTACTGTTATATTTTCGGCGCCAGATTTGGTGAAAAGCATATATTCTTCTAACGGTTTCATTGTGTAATTATTTACTTGAATAAAAATATCTGTAAAAAATAAAAATACTCTCTCTTCAAGTTGATTTATAAAATTAAAATAATTTTGGTATAACTTGATAGGCATCCGCTATAACTTTTAAAAGCTGCGAAACGAGGATCTGTTGTGTTAATACCGCCAATTTGTACAGAATTTCGACCTAGGTCAGCAACCGGTGTTAATGCTAATACTGTAACTGGAACAAGTGGAACATTTTGACGGTCAATTAACAAAACTGCTTCCCCGGCCGTTCGTTTATAATAGACTGAGTGACGTACATGGTTCAAAAAATGTCGTTCTACAACCGCACCCCATGATGAACCTTCTCGGTCCTCTTCAATCTTTAAATGTCCATCCATCGTTATAGCCACCATTAAATAGTAACTTCGATCATTTTCGGTTTGTATTAGTAACATTACACGATTAGCTCGTCGTAAATCGGCACTGGAAAATGCCAGTTGCAGCTGGACCTCATCTACTTTTCCATTCAACGTAAATTTCCTTAGCAATATCGATTCACCGGAAAAATCGGCCCCCTTTTCTTCATTACAAAATTCTCCCATGAAACTTGTGTGCTCACAATTACAGTAACTCTCCCGTTTTCCAAAATTTTCCGTACATGTCCCACCATTTTTACATGGTTCCGCATCACACTTTATTTGACAATTAGTCAGCACACCATCCGAAACTATCGGTAGAGAAAATATTAATTAATTTTATTATAAAAAAAAAGGTAAAATGTCAGCAAACCGTGAGCTATATTTTCCTCTGCAATTTCTGCCAAATCAATTAGCTCATCTCCAATTTTTAGACCTCGTATGCAGCCAATAAATCCTTGTAACTCTGTTAGATTGGCACTAGTTCGTAATAAGTTTGCTGTATCATAACCGCCAACATTAAATTGAAAATATTCAGTTGGAGGAGCTGGTGGTCGATGCGGAGATAAGACTTCTATTGATTACACATTTATATATTTACTTAATAATTATTCATTTGGAAGTAGAGTATACCTTCTTGTGGATTCTTCCATGGACGATTTGTGTACTCTTCTAACAGACGATATCCCTTTTCTACCGTTACATTACGTTCATTCGCATGCATTGTAGTTTCAGTTTCTGTACGAATAACCGATATTTGTACACTTTTTCCACTGTTCAATTCATCGCAAGCTATCGTTAAATTGACAATTTCATCACCGTAATTGTACAGAAATACAACATCATTTGAATTTGTTATAAATAAATGAACGAAATTATTAAAATGATCGTTAACATATAAAACTAATGAATGTGTATCGTATGTTCGGATATTAATCAAAATATTGGATTGGAAGATATTTTTTAACACATTTTTCTCGGAATTGGATGCATTCGCTAGATAATTCCGCTTTAAATATGACTCTCGATTAATAAACGTTAAAGCTTTTTCATTGATATCTAAAATAAAATAAATGTAATAACGAAATTTTAAGTTTGAAAAAAAAACATCATACTTGTTTCGCAGAATTGCCCCACATGTGCCCATTTATTTTGACAAATACACTGAAACGTGCTCCACAATTCACGACACTGTGCGCCATTCTTACACGGTGATGGTACACAAGATGGTTTGCAGTCTTTTATTATTTCCGATAAATGGACAGACATATAAGCATAAATGTCCAGTATTTCACCATTAACAACAAGACCACGGAAACAACCGATTAATCCTTGTTTGACGGACAATTTTTTGGATAGATCTCTGATTATAATATTAATAAAAAAAATTTATCATTTCTGTTATCAATTTCCAAAATACACTTTTTAATATATTGCGCCGTTTTTGAAGAAGAGAGACACAAGTGTTAAGTGGGGTTTTGATTGGATACCGGTAGAGGGCACTTTGACATTGGACACTTATCACATTGGATTTCATTAATGAGTATTGGGACTGTTATCTTCAGCATTGAACGACACTTCAGTCTGTTAAAATAGTCGTACCGGACGATGGAACCCTTTTCTTGATAAAATACTGTACCTATTTTTCCTAAAAATCATAAAGTACGGATCTTTGGGTCTCCACTTCTACATCACTTTTCAACAGTGTAGCGTTAAGAAAATACTGAACTGTTATAGGAGCTAGTATAAAGAGTAGACCGGCAGCTAGACGTTAATTTCTCTTTATCCAGTTTGATTATGATGGGTTTGAGCTGCTAAAGCTCACCAGCTCTTTTTCTACATAAAATACCGTTAAATCGTGAACGTGCACCCCAATTAAATAATTTATAAGCAAAACCTACCGATAGTTGCAGTGCCTATTTTTCTATCGAATTTCAATCCAGATTAATGTTGAAAACAATTGCTTAGGTATCAGAAGAAAATGGAGCAGACAGGAAGAGTAGCATTAATTCTGAGACCTGCAAAATGTAAATCTGTGTTATCCACCCTCTTGGAACCGATGGAATCAGATTTAACTTCCGACAATACTCACGAAGATCCTGACTATATTCATAAACCATAACCTGATGTTAACAACAACGGTTCTAGTGCAGAGGAAGAAACTTGAATAGAGGATGCGCTAAAACAAGAGAAAACTGTCGTTCCCAACATCAGCCTCAGAGATAAAAGTGGAAAAGAATCCAAATAGTGGAGAAAAAAAATATTGCATGAACTAAAAGATGTGCTGTTGAAAGTTACGAGTCAATGAAGTAACTATACGTCAAAAATTCTGATGAATGGCACAGAAAAATGACCATTAAAATGTACAACCAAAATTTCTAATATTTAAAGATTATTGGTCGATTGCTGACGGGCAAAGGTAAAAAGATTTTAATCTGGAAATCGTGTTTCAGAAATAAAACCCATGAGTAGAAGATGCATGCACAGGCTGACACCAAGCCAACCAAATTATATTATAGTTTCCATTTTAATGTAAATGGCGAAACAGTATGGGTTTGTGAGTGGTTTTCCGTGTCCACTTTGGGTATGAATGAGTCGTAAGAACGGCGATACATAAAATAAATTGGAAATCTGATGATGAGAAAGTTATTTGGAAACAGATAGCCTCCATTCCGAGGATAGACAACAGCGGCGTGCAGTCAATATATCAATGAGGTGTGCAGAATTAGATATTACTTGGCATTATAAAATTCAAAATTTCACGGAATTTTATTAAGGGATCCGAAAATGCGAATGTGAGAAACTATATTAAAGGGTTCAGTGAGGAAACTGTAGAACAAACTTTTTTAAAATAAAGTCAATCGCCGAATTGAGGGCGGTCGGCGATAAAAAAATAAATCAGCGGCAAAATCGGTTGATTTCAGGAAAATTGTTTTAATTTTCCGCGAAATTAAACATTAGGAATTTTCGATATGAATTCAAATAGGAGATGGGCTGCTTGATTTATCGATACTTTAAGATGAGGGTGTCACCATCAACGAATTTATATGTTTAAAATCCTCCTAAAATTTGATTTGTACAAAATTCAATAAAATTGATTGATTTTTTATCGTAATTTTCGTAAAAAATTAACCGTTTGGAATTTTGTGTTTCTTCTTACGAAAAAATTGAAGCTTTATAAAATTTCTCTGACTATCTTGTGGAAAACTGAAATTTCCGGGAAATTTTCTTTGGAAACCGGAAAAT
>JANTOP010027082.1:0-12263 GCA_027564815.1 Symmerus nobilis | reverse complement strand
AGATTCTTAAACACGTCGGAACCGTCAGGAATGTGAACATCGAATATTAAAATTTGACACAAGCAACAGAAACAGGGTTCGAGAGTAAAAATAAAAAAAGAGCCGCGATTTTTTAAAAGGAAAAATTACCGAAGGGGTTTCCAGAACGAGCCATCGCCGAGAAAGGTTCAAAAATCAAAGTGGGAAAAATAGAACTTAAAAAACTAAATTAACAGTTAATAGAAAATAAATATTTAGAAGACGAAGTGATATTAAAAAAATAAAGAAAACCCGGTATGATCGTAAGGCGGAGTTATAGCGAATTTTAACATCATTTTTGCCAGCAATATTGATCATCAAGAGTAGTGATTACCAACGAAGCTTTCTTGAGTGCGAAACATAAACAAATACATATATGAAGCTTAAGCTCGGGCAATTTGAGTAAAATAGATATAGGCGTGGTAAACAGGGATCAAGAGCAATCAGGACCAACGAAGCATCGGTCATCAAATTCTTCGCCGGTGATGGGCCATAGGGAAAAATTAAAAATTGGTATTATAAAATTATAAAATAAAACTAAAAATTAAAAATGCAAAATTTTTGGTGTAAATTATAAATGGGCGATTTTCTTGCCAATGTCGCCACAACCCTTCCAGTTAAAAAATACCCGTTTTATTTGAACAGAAATTTATTTTAATCAAAAATTATGATTTTTTGCAGTTTGCACGCCCAAAAGAAAGTTGGATGGCGAGAAATGTTCAAAACCCCTTATTATTTAGTGGTTTTCAATACTCAAGGTATTAATATGTGATTCCTCCTCCCCCCATCTACCTACCACGGGAAGTCGACATTTTATTTAGTATCAGCCGATAGGTATTTCCATTCTCTACACAACAAAAATGTACAACTTACAAATCCCCCCCCCCCCTACGCTGGAGACGGTTCTGAACAATTTATTTTTAGTCCAACAGCAATGGAAGGGTTCACTTTTTCCAATTTCGTTAATAATGTCTTGAGCAATGCTTTTCTTGCGACCGAGCAAAATTTTCGGTAATCGGCGATTAAAAGTCACAATGTCGCGTGTTCGCGAAATATGTAAAGCCGCGTATACACCAAGTCCGCGAACTGTTCACGAACAGCTCAAAACCTTAACACGAACACGGTATGAACAATACAAACAGTTCGCGAGCTATTCCGGAACTAGCGAATTTGGTTTGTACCCGGCTTAGGGTACCGTTACATTTTTCCTGCAGAATAAATCGACTTTGGGATAGCGAAAAAGTTCCATCGACAATCGATTGCTATGCGAATTGCAATCACTTGAGCAAATGTTCGGTTAACACTTTCTATCTCGAACAAAAATGTTATTCCGGTGACGTTAAAGGGTTAGCCAAACTACATATCGTGTTGTATATCTTTGGATTGGCAATCATGTGTGCAACAATTTTATGTCACATTACTTTTATATCCGACGAAAATGAAGTGATATTTTTGACAAATTTCAATTTTTTGACACTGAATGCCACCTACTGTATATTTTTGTAGGATGTACTTTTGTAACTTGAATAATTTTGTGGTATACCGTTTTCATATCGGATGCCTTTTGTGCACAGCGCCACCTATCTTATATTTTTCTCGGATGTATTTTCATATGGTCTATAGGTCTCCGGAATAAAACTTTTCGATTGGACGGTAAGTAAGGAGATAATATCGAAAAAATACTTCGGTATTGTTCGGAATTTTTTCGTAGACATCAGCAAGAGTCGAAATATTTTGCAATTCATTGATGGGATAAACATTTTTATCGTTACCCGAGAAAAAAATCGTTGCCCCCCCCCCCCCTTCCTCCTCCATTCGGATATCAACTTTGTTGAACATTCTTCCCGGCTCGCGTGAGGGGACCAGGAGGCGTCAGAGTCAAATTTGTGGTATTTTTTCAACATCAGCTACCACCCACCATCTATCGGTAGGCGTAGTTTTTTTCCCAATTCCATATCGACCATACCATTTTATATTTATTTTCGGAAAAAACTGATTTTTGACCATCAGCGCAATCTATTGTTAGGCACAGATATTTTATTTCAACATTTTTTCTAGGGCCAGCCCAACCCAACGAACAACTTCCCCATACCTGACATTCACGTGGGACATTTTGAGGTATAGTTTCGGGCATTTCAGCCTTTCCCGAATTTTCTAATTTTCCGTACAACTTTTCCAATTTTTCCTTCCCTAAAAACCTTATTAGGATTACTACTTAATTATTTTTTAATTTTCAGAAATAGTTTATTTAGAAAAATTCTCTCAGTTCTTCGATATTTTAATTTTAATATTTAAAACTAAGATTAAAATTAAGGCTAAAAATAAAAATAATACGAATAAAAATAATTAAAGAATAAAAAATGACACTCACCGGATCAAATTCAATTTCTTCACCAGAGCCAAAATCTTCATCTTCACTTAATGATTCCTATAAATTAAGAACATAAATTTAAAGAAAACAATAAAATTAAATTAAATTATACATGAAAAACATAAAAATAATAAAATGCTAATTGACCATGTTGTGGACCTGATTATTAATCAGAATTTAGCGCTTGGCAATTATAGAAGATATCTATTAAATGTTAGATAGCCAGGGCCGTCGATAGGGGGGTGGGAAAGGGGGGAAACGCCCCGGGCCCGGGTTTCTAAAGGGGCCCGGAAATTTTCATATTTCTCTGCTTATTTGAAAATTTTTCCAATTTTTACGGAGCCTTAAACACTTTTAAGGGATTCTATTTAAGATATTTCAATATATTTCGTCCTTCTAAAATCGATAATAAAATCCAAAATAGATTTACAAAAATTAAATTTAAATGTAGGAAGCGTCAACGATTTTAATCAACCCATTGAAGCTTTTCAATAATTTATTTTCAACGTCTGATAAATTTTCTGGGAATTTCTGTTAACATTTCAGCGTTTAAACTCATGAAATTCAAATTCAAGCATTGAAATTTATTAATTTGCTTCAAAAATAATATTTAAAATTCTGCAATATTTTTATAGGGGTTTTTGGAACTTTGTTTTTGAATTTTTAAGAATTTAGACGATTTGTAAACATTTGTTTTTCTAGATCATCTTGAGGTACTTTAAAATGCCTTTCGGTTCCTTTTAAAATTTTAAGACCCAAGGAACTTTGAGGGATTTTATTTTTGAAATTGTCTACGCATTTTATGGGACAAGGCTTATTTGTTTAAACTTTTTTTTTTCCATTTTGAAGCCAATTTTAATTTTCGGTGAGATGTTGAAACATTTAAAGGAGCTTTCGAGGTCCCAGAATTACTTATGATCATATTTTGGTTACTTACTAGGGATATCTAGGATTTTCGAGCTTTTCCGAAGTTTTTACATCTTTTGAAATATATTTAAATCCTTTAAAAATAATATTCAGAATTTTAGAATATTTGTCCGAATTTTTATTACCGATTAAGAAAATGATACTTTAATCAGTCTTCGGATATTAATACAATAAAATAATAATTTCCTGGAGAATTATAAATTTAAAAATTTGAGATTCATTTAGGGGATGGCTTAATAAAGCTAACGATATAAAATCCTTAATGGGTTACCAAACAAATTCTATTTTTAAAATTACCGCAATAAATCCATGTAATCTTCATTACTTTCTCACCCGTTCTGAATGAATCCCAAATTTCCCTATAATTTTCTTCAAATCGTTGTAAGTGTAATTACCCAGAATTGTTCCGAAATAAATTATGAACAAATCCGTTACTCAAAATATAAAAAAAACAACCCCCCGCATTTTGGCAGGTGTTTTTGAGCGATTTTTCAAAATGCCATTTTTCCAAAAAAATGCCATTGATTTTTCGGGAAATTTAAAATTTTAAAATTTGAGGAGGAGCCCCTTCGCTACTAATATTTTTGAAATCCCCTCAAAAATCGAATTGACGGGAAATTAAAAACATTCGGAATGAATTTTGGAAAAAAAATTTCATTAATCTAATTACGCCAAATTATTTCTAAGTAATTAAGAAAACGATCTTGTTAATAAGTTTTTTGAAAAAAAAACTGACTACCTGTATGTTTAATTTTTTTTTTTTGCTCTAATGATTTTGGAAAATTGCCCCGATAGTCGCATAGAAAATTTAAATTTCCGGAAAAGTGTTTTGAGAAATCGTAAAATCTGATTATGCGAAATTTAACCTAAGGATACAGTGAGGAAATTGTAGGACAAACTCTTTCAAAAAATTAACCTACTGATTTTTAAAGCATCCCCGGGCAAGAAATCGATGTTTATAAAAAATCAACTATTTTTTTGTTGCTTGCAATCTTTATTACTTTCTGAATCGTTTTGAATGAATCCCGAATTTCCCTACAATTTTTTTCGAATCGTGCTAAAAAATCAGAAAATCAGCTTTGTATCATAGTCGACTTCTACTAATTTAATAAATTATTAAATTATTTAGAAAAGTCGAAAATTTTTAAATTCTCCCACTTAAGAAATCAGCATGTGTAGGGTCTCGCCTCCAACCGAGTGACCACCACTGTATTCATACATTCTAAATAATACTAACCAAAATGACATATAAAATAAATTGTCATAGAGTATGACTGATCTCATTACGATTCGCTAAAGGTTTACATATTTCTTTCCCTGATATTAAAGTGCAACATTGGATAATACTGACTTAGTCTTTGGCAATTACAGTTTTCATAGGCGATCGCACTGATATCGGTCGTACCCTACGAATCTAAAATTTGTAATATTGGATTTTCACCAAAACCTTCTGTTTTGATTATTTTGGGGGTTTTATAGGAGATATAGGGTGGGAGGAATATCTCTCTATATAATTGGCGCCCAACGTGGGACTCGAACCCACGACCCTGAGATTAAGAGTCTCATGCTCTACCGACTGAGCTAGCCGGGCTCGGATTTTTATCGGATCATATTTTACTAATATATATCTTTAATTTTTTATGTCTTGAATATGAGTCCGTAAGTGTTCAGTCCCGGGCCTGAATTTCCTCTCAACGGCCCTGTAGATACCGATTAGGTAATTTTATTGAATGAAAAATGACGTAAAATGTAAACTAATCTAATTAATTTGTCCAAAATTCTACTGTATTAAAACTTTTATTCTAGATTACATCGTATGCTTTCTTCAGACCCAGATGCTTAAGAAAGTTAAAAATGAGAACTAAGAAATGGAAAGTCTTAAAACATTAAAAATGATTAATTTTTGGGGGATTATTATAAAGAAATCTCCGATTAAGAAACTCGAAAAGTCAATCAACGATATAGAAGGATTTGGGGTACGAGTATATGGAGTAGGTATATAAAAAAAAGTAATTATCTCTGGGGGAGAAAAAAAACTTGACTACCAAGCGGGTGGAAGATTCCAGTGGTTTGAAAAGCATAGAAATCTAGATTAAATAAAGAATTTTTAGAAAAAAAAAATCGACTTTCATCACATTTCATTATCCAGTCTCATAAAAAATGAATGTGGAATAAACTCGTCATCTCGGTTTCTCTAACTAAAGTAACCAAATTATAAATTCATTAAGAAAATTATAATCCCTGCAATCACATCTCGTTAATCTTTATGAGCCGTCTGTATATTTTGTACGCATCCCAAGACGAACCCGATACGCCTTCCTTAATATTTTGCGGTCGGTATGATAATCAAAAAAATTTCATAAAGGACCCGTTCTCATTTTAACCCTGATTTTAGAGGAATTAAGAAGACACCGAAGATACAAAAGAGAGAAAATCATTAGAGATGGCTGACAAAAATTATGAAAACCATCAAATATTAGAAAATTCATCAGAAACGGTTTGATAAGAGACATCCATCCCCTATATCATGCATATCCCTTAATCCCATTCAATTCTTTTACGTTCGCTATATAGGATAATATAATATAAACGAGAAGAATATAAGCTACACACAAAAAGGACAAAAAGTTGATTAAAGAAAGATTAAGAGGTCTTTTACCGTTTCTAATAAAATCTTTTAATATCAAAGTGTTTTTTCTTTTTTTTTTTTTAATTTAGCCCACTTCACATAATTTCGATTTGTATTATAGTTAGTTGTTCTATCTATTTAGTTTCATAATCCTGAAAGCGGTTAAATAGCTAAAGACATTTCCCTTATTTATTTGGAGCGGAATTAGGAAAAAGAGCAGTTTGTGATTTCGGAAATCCTGTATTGTCATCAAAATGTTTATGGGTAAACTATAGTTGTGCAAATAATGTTTCCTAAAACAATTTTTCATAAGAACCTCCACTCGCTTTAACTGCATATATACGAATAGATTGTAGGAAAGGGGCTGTATAAATGATGTGGGTAAAACATAATGATAATGGACATCGATTAAAACTGAAAGGAAGACACAACAACTGACCACAGAAATGAATAGACCTTTTTGTATAACCATTTAAAATATAATATTTATTTTAACTGATAGATAAATGAATAACTAATTTTATAAATTTATCTTGATATTAAGACCATCCACCAGAATTAAGGAAACGTCCTTTTTCACAGGAAATCACATAATAAAATTTACAACAGTATTATCGAATTAATTTAAATTCTTGTCATACACAACTTAATGGTATCCAATTGTAATAATATTTAATATCCAAAATCAGGGCCGCGTTAAGATATTCACGCCTGTAGGGTCTCGCCTCCAACCCAGTAATCACCACTGTATACATAAATTGTAAATAATACTAACCAAAATGGCATACAAAATAAACTGTCATAGAGTACGACTGATCTCATTACGATTCGCTAAAGGTTTACAAATTTCTTTTCGTGATATCAAAGTGCAACATAAGAAAATGTTGACTTAGTCTTTGGCAATTATAGTCTTCATAGGGGATCGCACTAATATCGGTCGTACCCTACGAATCTACAGTTCTAAAAATGCTAACGATGTGAGAACAATAAAAACCTTCGTGGATTTTCACCAAAACCCTCTGTTTTGATTATTTTGCGAGTTTCATAGGAGATATAGGGTGGGAGGAATCTCTCTATATAATTGGCACCCAACGTGCAATATAATTCGCACCCAACGTACTATACACCTCAATAAGTATTAATTTTCATGTATGTACATGAAATTCGGAACTTTTGTTCGGAAGCTCTGAATAAATTTGAGAAGCCTTAAGATTTGAATCAAATTTTAAAACATTTTAAAATCTAATATCAATCCGTATAATTAAATTTGAATCACATCTGAAATTTTACTACAAAAGCTCCACAAAACTTTTAATGCTTAAAGAAAGCATTAACTTTGAAATGTAATTTCATTCGGATTGAAATCTAATTTTCATCCAAATTATTTAACTGTAATAAAACTTAAATTGTTATGGTAAAAGCTCGGCATCAACTATAGAGCCCCAGCAAAAGTTTTAAGTTTTGGAAAACATCATACATTTTTAAATCTAATTTTAATGCGAATAATTAATTTGTAATCAAATCTGGAAATTTCCACCAAAAGCTCGACAAAAGCTTAAAAGCTCAAATAATACTATGGGTTCGGGACATAATTTTATTCGCATTGACACCTATTTTTTATCCAACTAAATTAACTGCATCGAAACTGCGAAATATTCCGATAAAAGTTCCTCGGAAACTTTAAGTTGGGAATAAAATTTTAATCCGAAACTGAGACGTTCCTACAAAAGCTTGACGAAATTTTTAATGCCCAAAGAAAACTTTAACTTTGGTATGTAATTTCATTGGTATTGAAACCTACTTTCTTATCCAAACAATTTAACTGCAACGAAACTCAAAATGTTACAACAAAAGCTCAGCATAACCTTATAAGCTCAGCGAAAGTTTTAAGGTTTGAATTAAATTTTATTCGCTTTCAAACCTATTTTAGCCTGAAAAAATACATGCTCAAAAACACAAGTACAATACGCGGAATACAAATTTCTTCGAAAATTGTTTAATATTTTGTCGAACCTGTTGAGAAATTGAACTTTCAGGACACTATGGGTACAAATTTCGAAGAAATTTGTCCAAAATGTTGTCGATGCTGCACAGAATTTCACATTACTGGACCGTGAGTACCAATTTCTTCGAAATTTGTCTAATATTTTGTCGAACCTGTTGAGAAATTGAACTTTCTGGACACTATGGGTACAAATTTCGAAGAAATTTGTCCAAAATGTTGTCGATGCTGAACAGAAATTCACATTTCTGGACCGTGAGTACCAATTTCTTCGAAATTTGTCTAATATTTTCTCGAATCTCTAGAGAAATCGATCTTTCTGGACACTATTGGTACAAATTTCGAAGAAATTTGTTCAAAATGTTGTCGATGCTGAACAGAAATTCACATTTCTGGACCGTGAGTACCAATTTCTTCGAAATTTGTCTAACATTGTGCCTAAGCTGAACAGAAATTGAAGATTTTGGCCACTGGATACAAATATCGAAGAAATTTGTCTAAACATTTTCTTGCAAGCTGAAAAGAATTTGTTATTTGTGGACTTTGATGATGAGATGTGGATTTTGAGTTTCTTATGCAACAAGGTGATTTCTAAACACTCACCAACTTTTATCAATTTTTGACTACTGGTTCCGGAAATATTCCATTAGGAATAAACCGAAGAATTCAAGTACTCAAAATTCTATCAATAGAAAAAATGTTTATTGCCATTTTCGTGTTTAGCGGGCAAGAGTATATACGTAAAGTATAGTGGCATCTACATCTCAGAGATTTTTTTTACTTTGGCGCATAGTGTAATTTTTCATCGTAGAAAAACTGTTAATTCGTAGAACAGAAAACTGTTAATTGGGTTCTTGAGATTTTATGCTAAATGAAAAAAACAATCATACAATGTAATTTATTTGGCGATCGACCTAAAATCAGCTCGAGATCGACCAGTCGATCGTGATCGACCTTATTGACACCTCTGATATATATACTCTGGCGTATTAGATACATCGCTGATATGAGGCCTGGAGACGACAGCAGCCATTGTCGAGAGGTAGTTAACGTACTCTTCTGCCGTAAAGTTATATCCAGACGTACCTGAGGCAACCAAACCTATTTGTCGGATGTTACGCCAAAGTAATCGAGAACCAAGGTTCGTGTTTAGATGTAGTTTAAATAGGAGGTTCTATTTTCCATTCAAATAATTTAACTGCAACGGAACTCTATAGCAAAAGGTTATATAGAAGTCGCGGCCCTGCCCACAATTCCCATATTCAGTATGATTTGATTGACCTTGTCGATATGAAACCAAATTCCAATTTATTTTAAAATACTGGGCTATTTTATTATTCAAAAATTATATGGTAAATGGGGGGCTAAAGGTGGCCTGATGGGTCAATATTGTAAGTAATGATTTTATATGGTTGTTAATGATGGTGATCTTATTCCCATTGGATAAAACCCGGCACACGCTGGGTGTAACTCAACTATTGTTTTCTCAATACCTATCCACCCAACCAAAATAAATAAAATTATAAAATTAACAAAATGATATGCTAGTAAGAAAATTAATATGTATAGTTGCTATAGTTACTATACTAATAATACAAGTTTATTCTAGTTTGTATTCCCAAATGGATTAATATTACATTTTGAGGTCGATAAAATTTACCAGGCAAAATGTAATGTTTTTCTGTTTATGCGGTCTGGCTGTAGATTCATTATATTATTTTATACACAAATAATTCATTGTACTTACTATACATATTTAGATAATTGGTATTTTATACTTAATATTATGGTAATCTACTTAGGCGTACATACTTGTACTTTATATTATAGAATAATCTTGCAAATAATCACAATATTGAGTGTTTTCGATAATGTCTGTAATTTATTATTGTATTTAAATATTGAACCATAAATATGTTAAACTGCCGGTAACATTTATTGTGACAGTTCTTATCGGCCATTTAGATCACAATTTTTATTGTAATATTAATAAGAATTTCTGTATTTTTGAATTGAAAGAATTTGGAAGTTATTCCAGGGATGGGCAACCTTTTTTGGCCAGAGGGCCGTATGAAAGTTAACCAATTTATGAGAAATTATATTGGCCATGTATGTACTAAATTTAAGTAACTAGTTAGTGATAGTCCGTTTGTAGTTATTAGTAGTTGAATTTCGTAATACCGAATCCAAATTTATATCAGTGGTCTTACATTATCCTATCATAAATTTATCAGTTTTTTTTACATATCAATGAAAATCCAGGGGAATTCCAGAAGTATGGAGGAAAACCGTTTAACAGCCAAGGAAATATGACAAAATATGGAAAAGCTGGCCCAAGCTCCCGAAAGTCAGAAAGGGCATGAAAGAAATTGGCAAGTAACGGTAGAAAATCCGAGAAAGTTAGGCTGTATGAAAGACAGTTGACGTAAAGTTCGAAAAGTAAGAAAAAGTCCGGACAAGTTGAAAGTTGTCAAAGAAATGGCGAGAAAATTTTTCGGAGACATCACTCGTTTTCATTTATGTTTACAGATGATTAAGGAAAATGTTAATTATTCGATTAAATTAATGACATTCGGGGGTTTTTAGGTTCGTAATGACATCTTACATAGATAGCCGTTACCGTGTTCGTTCATTTGTAACACATGTATTACTTAGTTCGCATCTGGTCCAATTCTAATTGGCCGGCTATGATCCGAACGATCATCGTGATCGAAGCTATTTGAAAGATTCCAAATGTGCTCCGAACCAACCGCCCGAACTGGAGGATAAAGTAGTGGATATACATAAAACGCATAAAGGACAATCACCGGCCGAAGCCGAACTGCATTTCTTGGAGATCGCAAAGAAATTATCTATGCACGGTGTTGACTTACATCGGATTGCTAGTATATAGAGACAAACTACGAATTAACTGTTTCGCTTGGCCGAAAATATTAAAAGTCTCCTACAAGCGTCACAATTTCTACATCAAAATTCTGCCGGGTGAATTTGAACAGTATACGAATCGATGACCGGCTTCAACTTAGCCAATCATCGAGCTGCAAAGAAATTGTGGAAGGCGTGTGTTGAACATCACCCATTTTTCCGGATAATGACACCGGAATCGACCAAATAAATGTGGGCTGTTCCCGGAATTAGGGTCTTGCATCCCGTATTCTGGTCGAACGATGTATCAAATGAAGAAGACGCCGGTCGATCGGCCGGTCGAGCTTAACCGGTAACCGGTTAACCAGCCGTAGTATGGGTGGTAAGCAAGGTTGCCACATGTCCTACTTTCGGGAGGACAGTCCTACTTTAGAGCAAACATGTCCTACGTCCTACTTTATTAATAAAATGTCCTACTTTATATAAAATTAATATTTTTTTTTGCTTTTTATCCTTTTCCCAATAAACTTCAATAAACGATGAAGGACTTTATTTTTATTAATTTTTGTGATTGTTAAACTATTTTATGTCGAAATATTGGTATCAATTCCACAATATTCAGTAAGTTATGCTATAACTAAAATAATCTAAGTACAATATATTCAATATACAAAATAATATATAAAGATATATATGTATATATTCGACGTTACGATGGCGTTACAAACTTTACAGATTTTTCTCGGTATGTCGTCACACGATGGCTATCGCTACAACCATGTTTCGAAAAATTGTTGAGAGAGTTGCCATGATTACAATCAGATAATATCTTGTTAGCTCTTATATTTCTCATTAGCTTTAAAAAAAGCTTTATATTCTAGCAATGGCGAAATTCCAGCTAAGATCGAAGTATATTTACTATTTGGGAATCATATTTTAATGATCTTTGAAAAACCTATTAAATTTCGTAAATAAATTCTATAAAGATAATAGATTTGTTCGATATACGTAAAAAATTTAAAAATCAAATCTATGAAGTGATGGGAAATTACGCCAGTTTGAACATAACGAAACTGAAAAAATTCAACACAACTTTGTACAATTTTTTTACATCATCTCTAGAGCATATAAAAAACGATTTCATTTTAGTGAGAATGCGATAGTTGCGAAATTATCTGCTGTGGGATTTTGCTATAAGTCGAGTCGATGCCACTCGACAGAAAAATTCATACAAATTTTATCTGCGCAGTAAAAATATGTAAGAATTTCATTGTCGAGTCGTAACGACTCGACTTAGCAAAATCTCAGGTCTGTTTTCAAAATTAATAAAAATTTGTAAAGAATTCCAAGGTTTTACGAAATTGAAGGGATAGTAGATATTAATGCTGTTTGACGAGATTACTTTCATAAACGATCATTCAAAGTATATTGTAGACACCGCTGATTGGAAT
>JANTOP010027071.1:0-12263 GCA_027564815.1 Symmerus nobilis | reverse complement strand
AAACAGGGCTCAACCGGGATTTGAACCCGGGACCTCTCGCACCCAAAGCGAGAATCATACCCCTAGACCATTGAGCCGTACATACGAAAGCGAATTACGGGCCTGATTCACATTCTTTTATTTTATTTTACGTATGCAATTATTTAAAATTATAAAATATTTTCCTCAAATGATTGATATTCAAGATTCTATTTGTCGTTTAATTAAATGACACGAATGGCATATCATAAAAAAATATAAACGATAGCGAATATCAGAAATGAAGGATATGTTAATTTAAAATAAAAGTAGCTTTAAAAGAGGTAGTGAATTAGACCTAAAATAAAAATTAAATATTCTAATTAGAATTCTATTTTTCCTTAAATTAACCCTTCAAAGGTCGATTTTTTTTAAAGTTACCAACTACAGAAATTGTACTCTTAAAGTTTCCACTCAAAATTTTTATTTTTGGATGTAATTAATGTAAAAACAATCACAGTTTAACAGAAGCGTGTATATGTATGTATATATATATACAATATAATGTCTTAAAGCAGATATCTTTGCACCCCTCGGATGATATATGTATACCAGTGATGGCGAACCTATGATCCGCGGATCAGACACTGACCCACGCAGGATTTTTAAATGACTAGACGACGTGTTGATTTTTATGATTTATAACCCTGTTTACCACGCCTATACCCATTTTACCCAAATTGCTATATGTTTCACACTCAAAAAAGCTTCGTTGGTAATCACTGTTTTAAACCTATTTTCTATCGTAAAAATTTAACGTAATTGAAATTTAAAACTTTCTGAAAAAATCTTTAACAGTGTTACAAAAGCTCATCTTAAATCTTAATCATCTTAAAATATTAATTAAGTCGGAATGGAATTTAATTTTTATTCCAAAATATAAATTGAAATGAATTTCGAAATTTCCGCTTAAAAGCTTTGTGATGAAATCAAAAGCGCTAACAAAACTTTAAATTTCGGATTTAAAGTTATACGTTTTAAAATCTATTTTAGGTCGCAATAATTTTATGTCATTGAAATTTAAAATTGTCTTAAAAGAGCTATAAGAAACTTCCAAAAGCTTATCCAAAGCTTTTAATTATTTAATTAAATATTATTTTAGTCATTATTAAATCTATTTTATCTTCTGATAAATAAATTGCAATGAAATTGGAAAATTTTGTTAAAAAGCTCTATGGTAAACTATAACCTCCAAGAAAGCTTTACATTTCAGATTTAAATAAATACGTTTTGAAATCGATTTTCTCTTTCAATAATTTGATGTTAACGAAATCTTAAATTTTCTGATAAAAGCTCTACAAAATTTCAATGTGCTTATCGGGAGCTTTTAATTAAAATGCCATTTTTTTCATTCGCGAACCAATTTTTCATTAAATTAGTTAAATTTAAATGAAATGTCAAACTTTCGGGAAAAAGCTCTGTGGGAAATTTATAAATCTAATAAAGCTTTACATTCCATTCATTTTGATATCGTTCTTACTCTTACGTTTTTACGTTTCCCGCCTATTCTATACTTTTCCCAATTTCATACCGATTTTTCGGAATTTTAACAATTTCTCCCGATTTTTCTCTAAATTCTCCTGAGTTTTGACTGTAAAGAACCTAAAATATCAAATTGTCGGCAAATCGAAAATAGAATAAAGTAATAAACGTCTACAAATAGTCGGCGAAAAGACAGATCATAGTAATAAAGTCAGAAGAAATTCTGAGAACAATCCAGGAAAATCTTGTAAAATCAGTTCCGATTTCCCAGAAAACTTGTGAAACATAGTTCAGTATAAATCAGGAAAAGTTATACAAGATTCGCTAAATTTAAATAAAATACGATGTTTTTGACAAAAGCTTTATCAAACCATGGTAAGCTCAAGTTTCGAACTTAATTCTTTTAATCCTTTTACGAAATTAAAAATTGTCCCAAAATTAGGCTTCAAAAATCTCGAAAGCTCTTAGAAAGCCTAACATTAAATGTCATTCTAGTCACCTAATCTTTAGAAAATCTACAATCTAAAAACTACACGAGCTGCCAATTGTTTCTTTGGCATTTTTCAAAGAATGTTAGGCAATTTTTTGGATAAAGACATTTTGTTAAGGGTTTATAAAATTTTGCACACCTTATGGAGATATTGACCGCACGCCATTGCTCCCCTCCTCCTTTCCAAGTGACGCCACTGACTTAGTCACGCACGAGATAGTCATAAAAAAATAATGAACAAAATTTGCCCAACTTCTCAAAAAGGTTCGCCATCACTGATATATACGATGGTTGAACATTTCCTAACGTAATTAGGAATTTATCCTACACAGAAGTTCAAAGAAAAGAGTACAAAAATGTGTTCAAATTAATGGATATAGAACAATGGCGTGCAGTCTAATGTGCAGAAAGTGCATTGCTTACCTGACATATCAACAAAATCGCAATCATTATTTTTGGCCGCAAATTGCTAACTTAAATGACTTAAATGGTAATAACTTTGAATCATTTTATTAATTTTGTTTATTAACTTCAGATTGAGATACGAGGATGAAGGAAAGGTGCTACAAAAAAAGCAAAAGTGCCTTCGTTTAAAAGCTCCATGGAATTTCAAAGCTTTAATCAATTTAATTGAAAGCAAATTATCATGAATGAATTCATAGTCCTTGTTTACCCTTTCTTGTAAAATTTATCTATGGGCTTGAAATTTTGAATAAATATATGCTTTCAATGAGCTTTCGAGATTTTTGCATTTCTTTTTTTGAGAAAAATTTAAAGTGTCGTGAGTAGGCAGGATATCTCGACAGAAAACAGATTTCAAGACGAAAAAAATGGAGTTCGAAACTTAAAGCTTTATTACAATGGATTGAGAAAGCTTGTAGCGAAAATTTTAGATTTTATCGAAGAATCGAATTTTAGAAGTTTCGCTTTCAATAATATTAAGTTTCAATGAGCTTTTGAGATTTTTAATGCTTTACTTTGGAAAAACGTGAAATTTTGTTAAAGGATCGTTATCCGGATAGAAAATAGATTTTTAGACGTACAAAATTTAGTTCGAAACCTGGAGCTTTCGTAGCGGTTTTAATTGCAAAAATTCCATATTTCATTTAAATTTAATGAATCGAATAAAAATTCAGTTCCAAATTACACAAATGAGATTTTAATTTTAAACTTTCAATAAGTTTTCGAGATTCTTGAAGTTTTTTTTTTGGGAAAATTTTAAATTTCGTTAAAAGATCGTTATATGGATAGAAAATAGATTTTAAGACGTAAGAAATATAGTTCGGAAAATAAAGCTTTCTGGGAGCTTATAAGCTTTTGCAGAGCTTTTGAACGAAATGTTTAATTTTGATATTTTTGTATTTTTCCTTAACTAATTTATAAACTTTCTGCAACATTGGATTTTCTTGGAAACGAAGAAAATATTCGGGAAATCCGGATCAAATATCGTGATGTCCGATATTGAAATTTCGCGGGCCCTTGCGAATTTATGATTTTTCTTAGGTAAATTTGAACTTTCCAGAAATATTTAATTTTTTTTTTATGATTTTATGATAAAGTCTGTAGCATTTTGTTAAGGGGTCAAGAAATTCTTCACACCATATGGAGGTGTTGACCGCACGCCACTGATATAGTTAGACATTACGAAAAGCTCGTCTAAATATGGAAGGGTTTTAAACTTTATAAACGTTTTGGTTTCAAAGGATTCCTTAGGAGTTGTTAATGGGAAACTAGGGATTTCGATTATGAAATTTATGGAAGTTTCTTAAATTATTATTTATTTGAATGAGACCTAAAATGGATCAGAACTAACGAAACTAGGTATAGTTTCCTAGATAAATCAATGGCTATTATACTAACGAATAATCCACTTACCACAAATCTCATATGAAATTTATACAATTAATAAATAAGTTCTCCCGATCACTGTCCGTATTAGAAAGATATTATAATTTGTTTATCATCAACTTCCTACTAATTTATTTTTAATTAAATATGTAAACAATACTTGCTAATAATATTATTTGTTTTTATTATGAATTTCAATATATAAGTAATTTGTACATAACATTACATTCTCCTCTTATTTATTTCATTTGGAAAATTTATATAAAAAATCTAAACTAGAAAACTGTTTTTGGATCTTACAATTACAGTATTTTCTGAGATTTACTTCTAATTGTTCATTTTCGATTAATTTTATAAATACACACAACTATTTATTGAAATTTTATTGGCTTGATTGCGAAAAATAGGAAATTTGATTTGTTATTTTTTGATTTTTATTGGGAAATCGGTGTTTTTCCTTTCATTCTTGTTGTTTTATAGACATGCGTATTATTAATCGATGGGAAAATGATTTTCACCACTCGTTTAATGGGAAATTAGTTGGCTATGTTGCCGTAGGAAAATATTTTGTTGGTGGGTAGTTTAGGGTAGTGGTTTGAGGGTTAATTTAAAATTTAACTAGTACAATCACTTACCTACCTGTACATACTGTTATGTGACACTTTTTCCGCTATATTTTATCACTCAATTAAGTAAATTATATATTTGTAATAGACCCTTTCCGACCTCTAACTTCAGCCTATTGCTGGATGGTTTGGGAAAAGGGCGAGACTTAAGCGCTAACCAATACACAGAAAATTACCGTTACCCGACTATAAAAGGGTGAGGAGCGGTAGTATAGTCGAGTCGTTTTTCTTCATATTATAAACTGACGGCTGCGCTGGCTTTGGTGATTTTGATATTATAACAAGCTCTAGAATTTAATCCAACCATTTAATATTGTAACGAATATTTTAATAAAGAGATTATAATTTAAAAAGAAACGGTTATTATTACGATTCTCCCCGTAATAGATAGGTTACTATGTCACAAATCTATTACAAGTGGCGCCCAACGTGGGGCTTAAACCCCCGACCCTGAGTCGTGAGAGATTAACCATTAGATTAAGAGTCTCATGCTCTACCGACTGACCCGTGCCGATAGGTTACTACGTCACCCATCTATTACACTATATTTAATTTTGTCAACCAAAGCAACAAAACTCCTGAATGTAGGACTATTTACCACTAATTGTTACATTTTTACTTCAGTTTTATAACTAATTCTCAATATACATATAAAGGGTGGGCCATTTACTGGATTGTTTTTAAATCATAGGTGATGATGGCAACACTGGATGGAACGATTTGCTTGAAATGTTGACAGCTCGTCAGTGAGATATTCCGCGGCATGAAACAATCACATTTATTTTCAAACTCAGTGTTGTGGAGGCCGAAACCCAGCGAATTTTGGAAAGACATATTGGGGGTGAAAGATCGCCAATAAGAACCGCTGTAGTGAAATTGATGAAGGAAGTCGAAAGATAGGCTTCCTATTGGATAACAGAAAAATGGTTCTTGAGTTCAGACAGTGCGCACGCCCGAGAATATTAAGGCTGTGGCCCGTAGAGTGCGACAGAATCCATCGACCTCAACTCGACACCGATCGCAGCAACTGGCCAATAGTCGCACCAGCCTGAGGAGAATACTGCACAAAGACCTCTGATTATTCGACTACAACGTTCAAATGATTCAAGGTATTGAAAGCAAATAACCATCCGCTTCGATATCAGTTCGCTGTGTGGGCTATGGACCAGCTCAAAAAATATCGGATCACATTTCCATCTCAGGGGCTATGTAAACAAGCAGAACTGCCGGATTTGGAGTTCGAAGTAGCCACACGTAATCCAAGAGAGGCCAATGCATCCACCAACAGTGACAATTTGGTATGGATTTTGGGTGGTGGCATAATTGGCCCATTTTTCTTTGAAAATTATGCTGGAAACGCTGTTACCGTCAATGGCGACTGTTACATAGCCATGCTGGCTTCCAATCGATGCTTTGAATGTGAACGACATTTGGTTCCAACAAAATGAAGCCAGATGCTATACAAACCCACTGACACAAGCTTTGCGCACCCTCTGACACTTTGTGTTGGTTTGACTATTGAAAATCTATATGCTCCAAAGTGTTCAGAGTTTTGCGCAGCCTCGCAAAACATAAAATGTATTATCCATTCAGAGCCTATGTCATCTTGTAATGCCCCTAATTATGCCTGTCTTTACCTACTGTGACCTGGTTTTTCAGCTACTCTCGAATATAGTAGTAAGCCTTCCTTTAACTGCCTTTAGGGCTTGTATACGTTTTATTTACGGTGTGCCGGTACAAGGTACTTGGCTGTAATCTCATGAAGTACTATAAATTTCGGTCGCTAATTTTTCTACATAAACTAATTACCACCCAGCGTGTTTATTTCAAGCTACGTTTTACTGTTTCGACGCGCACATATCATCTAGTTCTTTCTGTACACTGTCTTAGTGGCTAGATCATAAATGTCATTTCATTTATTTTCGGGATTTTTCGATTTTATTTCATCGCCCAACTCTCACTACTTTTTCCTAACTTCTAATCACTATCTGAATTTTTCAAAATTCTCCCTATTTTGTTATTTCCAAAATTTCTAGAATACGGTCTGAATAATCCCTGGAAAAGGTGAGCAAGTACGGGACAAGTACGAAATGTTAAAATGTAGGAAGTAGGACAAAATCCGTTAAATTGTCCCAGCAAAGTAGCCAAATCTCCCAGAAAATCCAGAAAAAGCCGATAAAGTTCAGAAAATGTCGGAAATCGGTAATAAAATTGCCTAACGCATTTAATAATATTTATATAAGATATGTCACGTCTAAATAAAATCATATCTTTTTTGATATGTGGCCGCCCCTAACATTGGTGTTTAGAACAATTTCTAACTTGTACGGCCCTACAAACCAACCCTTACATTTAGAACTGGCTAGTTTATAAGCCTTTTTGTTGCAAAGATGCCGTGAGTGCACCTTTCCTCGCTCAGGTGTCATTGAGCATGGGGAATTAATACGCTATTAGCTCGCCAGGTTAACTAAAGTATACTAAAAGTACTTTACTTACTATAACGAGCGATCATTAAGTAAAGTTTGTTGTAATATTTTACAAACTGTTGGACTAGCTACTTTAGGATGTGTAAAGTATAAACATCTGAGCCAGAGCCAATCTATCTAAAAGGTCTATTGTCATACTATTATTTAGAATCGAAAATTAATTTATAAAATATTTCGTTATTTTAAAAATCTTAAACTTTAACAATTATTTTAATTAACATAAAATTGTTTGATAATTCAACTTTCTTAACCCATCACCGCTTTACTTGATATAAAATAGGCAGTGTGATACAGATCTTGATTAAAAATTAGAATTTCATTATAATTTAACAATATACAAAATTTTGACTAGATAAATTTGGTTATAAAAATGTATAAAATAAATTTAAGCGCCATCTACCGCATTTCTCCAATATTCCTTAACCATATCAGCCGCTTTCTCGCCAATCATAAATATAGCTGCATTCGTATGTGCAGCCGGAATTGTTGGCATTATCGAACCATCAACGACCCGTAAATTTCTAATGCCGTAAACTTGTAGTTGAGCGTTAACAACAGCATCAGGATCGGTGGATGGACCCATTTTACAAGTTCCAACCTTAAAATAAAATAAAAAATATTAAATTATTTAAAATAAAATTTCGATTTGAACCTGATGTTGTAAGCTTCCGGCATGTCTCCGTATACAACATTCCCAATAGTCATCAGATCCGAATAGGAAATGTTCGCAGCCTAAATATGGTCGTGGATTTAAGTGAGTTCCATATTGTCGAAAGCTTGCGGTTTCAATCAGTTTAAGAATCTGAATTTTAATTAGAAATATCTATTTAAACTAATTCTTTTATAATTAAAAGTTATCTACAATTTTTATGCCTTGGATCAATGTTTGCATATCTTTGGGATTCTGGAAAAAATTCGGTTCCATTCTAGGCCAATGAAATGGATTCCGACTTTTTAATGATATTCTTCCCCGACTTTCAGGCCGTAATAATACCGGAACTAATCCAAAAGCTGACTAGAAAATCAAGTAAATCATAAATTTTTTATGTAATAACATATAAGCCTCGAGTTACACATCACCTTTCCAATCACGTCAGCATAAACTTTTCTATAAAATTCCTCTGTAATTCCGATCATATTTCGGATAGTTCCCGATTCATCACCACTCAACCCCCCAACTCCACTAACAATTTCAATATCGGGATAGTCAGCAGGATACGTTGAGTTGGGCGTTTTAACAAAACCAAAACCTTCAGCACCACCAGGTATCGTAAATGGGCCGCTACTGTAAAACACGTAATTCATTGCGTATGAAAAATTACGCATAAATGTTGATTCACTAAACGATAATGGTTCGTTTATTAGGAAATCCAACCCATTTAAAGATGAATGATCTTGTAAATTATATCCGACTTTAAGATTAGATAGAACTGGGATCCCTAAATCATTTAAATGATCAGCCGGTCCGATTCCCGACAGCATTAATAGTTGCGGGGATGCTATCGATCCAGCTGATAGAATAACTTCTTTTTTAGCTAGGATTTTATATTGAATTTTATTTTTAATAAATTCAACGCCCGTTGCTGTCTTCGTAGTGGCGTCGATGACAATTTTCGTAACGCGTGAATTCATTGAAATATGTAGATTTGGTCGACGATATATCGGCCGTAAGAAAGCTTTGGCTGCACTACATCGTTTACCGTTTCGCAGCGTTGCTTGGACATAAGAAAATCCAATCGGTGTAAAAGCATTCGGATCGGTATATCGATATCCCATCTCTTGCCCACCCCTGATAAATGCATCAACTAATTTCGTTCGATGTCGTGCATATTGAACATCTAAATATCCGTGTTCACCATGATACGGTGACCCCTTGAATTCTGCGATACCAATATTTTCTGATTTTTTAAAATACGGTAACACCTCATCGTACGTCCAACCTCGATTACCAGCAGCCGCCCATCCATCAAAATCCGTACGATGACCACGTTGATAGAGCATGAAATTTATAACGCTAGTCCCACCTAATGCTCGCCCCTTTGGCCAATTACAGACGCCACCTTCTAATCCTAAACAAGCCCCTGGTACCGGATCGGTTTTATATCCCCAATTATAACCTATAAGTTGATAATTTAAAATTCAAGAAATGTTTCTCATTTTAATTAAAGATTAACGATTATTTTTTAACCTTGAATTTGGTTAATTTTTTAAAAAACCGGTCACGTACAAGATATAAAAGAAATAATTTAAATCTTACGTGTAATTTGAGCGGCACCCGGTATTAACGGGATATCTGATATACAATTCTCTTCATCACCGGCTTCCAACAGTAACACGGACCAGTTTGCAATTTCACTTAAGCGATTTGCCATAACTGATCCACCCGATCCTGATCCGATGATTATGAAATCGTAAGCTGGTTGGAATTCATTTGTATCTGGTATGCTTTCGGCAAATGAATTTGATCGTTCGTAGAGAAATTTTAAGAAATGAAATTGTCCTAAACAATTGGACAGAAATTGTAGTTCAATGATAATATGAATTATCCAATGGCTTTTTGACATTCTTATAGCCTTGTTCTCATCAGGAATCAATGTTACTGATTTCTAAATTATACGAAATTATCAAAATTAATGATATTTGAGATAAAATAATAAAATAGAGATGAGAGTGTATCGCTGACTATTTTTTCTTAAGAAGCTGATTCATACATTTTAGAGTAAACGTATAATCTTTCGAGGCATGGCAACTGACAGAATGAAAGTAGAAGTTATAGCACGTTGGGTGCCAATTATATAGAGAGAGATTTCTCCCACCCTATATCTCCTATGAAACCCCCAAAATAATCAAAACAGAAGGTTTCGGTGAAAATCCACGACGATTTTTATTGTTCTCAAATCGTTAGCTTTATTACAAATTTTAGATTCGTAGGGTACGACCTGATATCGGGCAATCCCCTATGAAGACTATAATTGCCAAGGACTAACTAAGTCAATATTATCTAATGTTGCACTTTAATATCAGGAAAAGAAATATGTAAACCTTTAGCGAATCGTAATGAGATCAGTCGTACTCTATGACAGTTTATTTTATATTTCATTTTCGTTAGTATTATTTACAATTCATCTATACAGTGGTGGTCACTGGGTTGGGGGCGAGACCCTACAAAGTGTTTTTCTTTTCACATAAATATTTTATTTTTTCTTAAAGAAAGAAATGTGATGTATTTTGTAGCTAATCAAATATGGATTGAGAGACATAATCGCCACTTTCTATTTTATTTTTCGGCATAGTTTATATTTCTCTAATTTGTTTTATTCCTAAGAATTATGAGAAAATGTAGCTGTCTATCCTCTTGAATAATTTTCTCTATTTGACAAGAGTTATCAAATTAACTCGACCCATTTTTAAGGTACTTACTGTTCCCTTTATAATTTTAAAGAGATCGATTTTTATTAACAAACATCCTCTTTGAAATTATCTCGGAAATATCCACGTTGTAATGCAATGGCCTATTTGATGGAATTCCTATACAATTATGTTGAATATAACTTATTGAGATGGTTAATAGTTATAAATATCTGGGGCATAATTAGGTAATGGGAAAAGCCAGAAATCAGAAGTATGAGATTCAGGGGGAAGGCCATAGGAACGTCAGTAGGCTTCCAACTAGGTGGATAGACGACTTAAAAAGGTTGAAATATAACTGGAAGGAATAGGCCCAGGACAGATATAAATGAAAAACCTTGGGGGAGGCCTATGTTCAGCAGTAAACTTCAGCAAGCTAATATGATGATAATTTAATACTATCCATCCAGAGCCCTCTTCATTTGATAAATTTTTCAAATTGAATTCATCTTGATATGTTGCTGCTTCGCCTTTCACTCATATAACGGGAAGTCTGGTACAAATTGATAACAATATGATCAGCATCACTATTGTTTGGTGTGTTGTGTATCGATTTTTGAATTTTAGGGTGGGCCAGTTGCGCATTAACACGGAGCCGAAAGAGGTAGTGGCCTCAGGGCCCGGAGTCAAGAGGGGAAAAAAACGAAAAAAGTAGAAATAAGAAAAGGAAAAAGGAAGAAAAGAAAAAAGAGGCAAAAAGAAAACAAAGTCAATGCCTATTTGTTAATTTAACGGGCAGAGGTTCATTTTTTCTATTTCATCATTGTTTTTATGGCGCCATTTTGTTATATTTAATTTGTTCAAAAAGATCTTAATTCAAGTTATAATGTTTCATCTGACATACCCAAATATACCTTGTTTTACGGTCTTAATGTTTTCGGCTCGAAAAATTCATGAAAACTCATAAAAAAATTACCAAAAAAATGGTCCTCTGCCCTTTAGGTTTATTACTTAATTTTTTGTTTTATTCAGTCAACATACCTGATGTTACAATATTTCTATTTCAGTTTTTAGGGATGAATTAGGATTAGAAATTAGGGGTAAAATTTAACTGGTTTTGAAATGCGTAATAGCATGTTTTTCAAATTACTTTTTCTGTTAGACTTTTATGTGTAACTGCAACTTAGAATTTTCCTGCAACTGCAACTTCAGTTGTTTTATTTACAAGAAATTAAAGCAATTAAAAAAAGAAACAAATTTGACCGTATAAATTAAAAAAATAATTAACCTTTTTTTTTTAATTAAAATTTTTTTCCCAAATTAGGGGCCCGAAGTTATGGTTCTGCCTCAGGGCCCGATGAAGTGTTAATGTGCCACTGGGGTGGGCCATTCCTTGTATTGGGTGTTGATTTGGTTACTATTGCATTTGATGTTATTAATTATGGCAATTGAGCCATTCCGTAAAACAAATAGAAATTACGAGTCTTAATTTTCTTAATTAAAATTATCTCCGGATGCGGTAAAGCGAGTTTTTATATTTTTTTTAAATGTCAAATCGTTTTCTTTTTAATCGATTTTTTAATAAAGGTGGTAAATGACCTTAATTTTCAGGACCCTCTTGTTTCTTTAATTTCAGACTTGCCAATCCAGAGATTAACTATCCGTAGTGGGGTGATGCATTTTCAGAGGACCTAAGGACCTTTTTTAAACTATTTTTATTATATTAAAAAAAGTTTTATTTTTTATATTAAAGAAACAGAATAAAATTCTTAAAAATTTGCGTTTTTTGCCGACTAAAGGGAACGCCATATACCTCTTCCATGGTATAATGGGTATGACGCTCGCTTTGGAAGAGGGAGGTTTGCAGGTTCGAAGGTTCGCAGCCAGGTGCCGACATCACAAAAAAATTATTATTTCAATAATTTGTGATCGGCACAATGATCGAACCTGTAAACCGCGTCATTT
>JANTOP010027060.1:0-12268 GCA_027564815.1 Symmerus nobilis | reverse complement strand
CTGATGAATTTTCGTGAAATTTTCCGATTTTTTCAAAATCTTTGGTTTTATATAAAATTTTTCTGACTCCATTAAAAACCTATATTATCATTAAATTTCGTGTAATTAAAGAAAAAAAAACAAAATAATTACTAGTGATGGAAAAATTTCCCCTCCTACGAAGAATACAATTTAAAAAAAATGCCGAATTTTCTTCCAAAACAACCAAGACTATAGTTTCTATAGCCATATAAGCCGAATCCAGTGGCGTACAGTCTAATGCGCAATATCAACAAAATCGTAACCGATGTTTATAGCTGCAAACTGCGAATTTAAATTATTTTATTTAATAACTTTGAACCATTTTATTACGAATTTTTTTATCAACTATAGACTAGTAATCCTGAGAATATCCTTACCCCCTCAATCCCCTTCGTCACGGTGTACTTTCCCAACACCAAGCTTTAAAAAAAAAAAAAAATTTTTTTTGGAAGTCTCAAAATCCCTCTTGTCTCTATCGGGTACATCCATTATTTACATTTTTTGAGTCAACCAGTAAGAGAAAATTTTTTTGAGAAAAAGTTTTTTGGGTCACTATGTAACAGAGAAATTTTTTTTTGGGGAAAAAAGTTTTTTGGGTCACCCTGTAATCTAAAAATGTTTGGGTAAAAGGTGTATTGAGATCAGTCAGTAAAAAAATTTTGTTTGGGTCACCTTGTAAAAAAAGGTGTTTGGGTCACTCTGTAAAAGAATTTTTGGGTCCTCCCCCCCAACTACCACCGTGGGGAATAAGTTGTGCGACACAACCGCCTTCATTTAGGACGGTTTTTTGCATTTTGGTTTTTCCAAGCACTGAATGGTTCAGCAATGATTTTTGACAGATGCTCCTTGACATTCCAGACAACATTGCCATACATCACTGACCTCAGACCTCTATTACAAATTTTTTTTATCAACTTTAGATTGAATTATGAAAAAGCCTTGAAATCTGTTAAGGTAACGTATCGGATAAGAGTTTATGCGCTTTGAAATTTATTTTCCATTCTAATAATTTAAAATCAGCAAAATTGGACATTTCTTGAAAAAGCTTTAAGAAACTTCCATAAGGTTACCCTCGAAAAATTTTGTAAAAGTATATGCTCCAATGAGCGTTCGAGATTTTTCAAGCATTTTTTTTTTGGAAAATTTGATATTTCGTGAAAGGACCGATATTTGGATAAAAGATAGATTTTAAAACGAAAAAAAAACTTCGAAACTTAAAGCTTTCTTTGAGCTTACAATGGGCTGTACAACTATTAGGAAATTTAAATTTTATCTAAATTTAATGAATCGAAAAAAAATTAGATTCTAAATGGAATTGTAATTTTAAGCTTTCAATGTAAGGGACGGTTATGGGACCCGTTTTCAAAAAACGTCATAAAAAGTTACCAATCAAATATTACGCAATGGTTTGAATACCATACGAAAGCTAAGATCAATAGTAAACTATACTCAATACAAAGTCAACCGATTACATTAAAAGTACTTATTTTTTTTATCAATTTTTTGAAAGTCTGATTTTTGGCGAAAAAAAATTTCATACCCGGTTATGGGAAATTATAAAAAAATCTGCAAAAATTACCGTAATTTGACTAAATTTATTAGAAATTCACATTGAATGATTTCTCATTTGGCCTTTATTTCAACACTTATGTCCAAATTCAAACCCGCAACATCAAGATTCTATAATGGATCTTCGCTTCATACAATTTTATCCCTATCATTGGACAAATGTTGCGAACATACAGCGTCCCACAACCAGGTACACGCTTATCCCATAACTGGAAATGGCGGCATTTCGCGAATGACATCATTAAAATTTTTTGCTTATAAATCTATCGCAAACGCGTATGGATTATAAAATAGAAACCAAAAACTATGAGTACCCAAATGAGCGCTCATTTTTTGTGGACGATTAATTCAAGAAAATGAGAGTAGTTAAAACACATGAAGAAATTTTTTCAGTAGAATTTCAAATTGATGTTCGGAAAACATATACCTAATGGGCCTGTAAATAGATGTTGAATCAAAAGTGAGTTCACCGAAAAACTAGTCCTTGTCAATTTTGGCTTCGGTAGTATTATTTCTTTATATTAGAAAAAGTTGAATTACATTTCGTTAAACGGGGGCCATTATCTGGATAGAAAAGTAGATTTTTACACGTTAAAAATTAAGTTTGAGACTTAGAGCTTTCGTTGCGCTTTTAATAGTTTGTATAAGCTTTCGGCGAAAATTGCACAGTTCCTTCAAATTTAATGAATTGGATTAAAATTCGACTCCAAATTATATAAAATGACATTTTAATTTTAAGCTACAATAAGCTTTTGAAATTTTTGAAGCTTTTTTCAGGGAAATTTTAAAATTTCGTTATCGGATCGTTATTTGGATAGAAAATATATTTTAAAACGTAAAAAAAGCTTTTGTACGAAAAGTTTAGTTTTGATATTTTTATATTTTTCCTCCACACATTTATAAACTTCCTGCATCATTACACTTTTTTGAATCAGAAGAAAATTATCCGGAAATCCGGGTTAAATGTCGCGATGTACGATATTCAAATTTCTCGGTTCGAGCCTTTTACGAATTTTTTATTTTTCTCAGATAGATTTCAACTTCTCCGAAATATTTAATTTTTGTATTTTAACCTAACTGTCAAAGCAACTTTTTGCATTTTTGCATTTTTTTTCCGGCCCACGAGAATCATAAGTTTAGAATGATATACCATTTTAAATGTACCCTTTGTCTGTCAATGGGTGGGTAGCTCTGAAAAATCCCCCTAACCAACATTGTGTAACGTATAATTTTCCAAAAACATTTCCGATCATTCATTAATTAAATTAATTCATTATAATAAATGAGCATATCCATTTATCGAATCGAGGCCAGACAAATGCTTTTCTAATATATCTCAATCACTGACTAACGATTTTAAAACAATTTCTACCAGTCATATTTATATTATAAAATTGCATTTATTTCATCGTATTGCGGTGATCTATCTATAATTTTACCTATAAATATCAGAAATAAATTTCTTGATCACAAGCGCATATAATATGTCTGCCTGTCTACAAATTATAAAATCAAAGAGGTCCCACTAATTTATACTACAAAATATGTAATATTTTTTAGTAAAATGCTTCGTGTAATAAGTTGTGTGCCGTAAGTTGCAATTTATTTCTTATACATTGTATTTTTTTTTTCTCTCCACACTCCAACTCTTTTAACAATTCCACAATGAAAGTGAATTTTCAGCTTTGTTATATAAGTTTTCTTCAGCATATTTTTTTTCTGTTATACCTTCTGTTCCATTATTCGCTCCATAAGATTTAACCGACATTTTTCGAACTGAAAAGTGTGTTGTAATAATTTTTTTTTGTGTCGAAAAGTATTTAGATAAAACAAAAAAAAATTGTAAATTAAATAAATAATATTATTATTGAACGCGAAAACTCTGTTAAATTCAATAAAAGAGGTGGCGCCATAGCACATTATTGTTATTCATTATTAATTTTATAAAATTTATTTATTATTATGATACCTTACCCACTTTAACCAATATTTTGTGTTTTTATACACAAATTAATAAATTTTATTATTTTTCTCTTAAATATTATACATTATAATAATTTAAATTAAATAAATAAATAGAGAAACATGTACATTTGTACAATATTTCTTTCTTTACTTTATATAATTTCCTATATAATAATTATATATTATTTTTATTAAGATTAGACTCTGATTTCATTTATATATTTTTGCGAAAAATTTCTGGTCCAATGTTAAATACACGATTTATCTATTATTGAATTTAATTAACCAGTTTTTTTATTTTTTTCAAATCGAAATTAGGTAATATTATAAAATAGACGTTGAATTAGTAATTTTCATTATTTCTATCTCTAACCATTTTTGAAAAGTCAGTAATTAGTCAATAGATCGTGTGTGGGATGGGTCGAGGGATCTTATGGAAAGTGAATGGAATTTTACGTCCCCTTTTTATTAAGAGTGCAACTATTATTTCTATCTGATATATCTATGATTTATAGAAGTATTGTATTATGAAACAAGGACGTGCTTTTTAGGTCCTAGGCCAGAGGTGGACTATCTGCTAACTCGATTATTATTTTTGTAGAACGAACAAAGTTGTTTGTAATAATAAAGATAAGAACCTACGAAACCTAAGAACTATTTTCTAAATATCAGTAAAAAGCAAGTTTAAATTAAGGAAATTGAAAATCAGGGTTGAGTCAGTTATACATTTCTTATTTCCATTTATAATTAAAAATTAGAATATAATTAGAAATTAGAAATATGGAAAATAATCAATAATCAACTTAATTTTCTTGAGATTTCTCCCTGAATTTCTTAATTTTTCCGATTATTTTCCGTCTAATTTTCTCCTTAAGGTAGTAGTCCGGTGTGACGACCGAAATTTAGACGTTTTTTTTATGAATTTTTTTAAATAAGTAAATAAAGTGCGATCGTTTTGATATTTTTAGATGTTTTTATTGGTGTCTTGAAGTGTACATACAATTTATTTTTACTTAAATTTACATTAATTTGTTTATAATTTTTATGTCAAAGTGGAGCTCCTCGAGAAAAGGCGTGTTGTTTCGGGGATGCACACCGCCTTTCGTAGTCACCTGAAATAAAAAATTCAAAGAGATTGTTGGTCTGTAGGCCTTATTCTAATGAACTAACCTATAATACCTTTATCCTTTAAAATAAAAAAAAGGCGAACTTGTGAAAAAAAGGATTTTAAAATCGAATTTTTCCTTAGATAAATTGTTTAAAAAAATTAATTTATTATTAAAATTTGAATATTTTAAAGGTTACGCATTTAGATACGTGTGTCTAAAATAACGGATAAAATTTTTAGCCAAATCGGCTGAATAGTTTTTAGTCAGTGCTTCTCCGAAACAACTCACGTTTTTTTCGAGGACCTTAACTTTGACATAAAGAAATCAATGTAAAATTAAGTTGAAAAAAATTTTTTTGTACACTTCAAGACACCAATAAAAACATCAAAAAATTTCAAAACGATCGCATTTTATTTTCTTATTTAAATAAATGCTTGAAAAAAACGTCGAAAATTTCGGTCGTGACACCGGACTCCTACCTTAATTGAACTGTTTACCGAATCATTCTGATTTTTCCCGCATTTTACTTTCCCCAATTTTACTGACTCCCTAATTTTTTCAATTATGCAAAATTATTAAATTGAATTTTTGAATTTCTGACCATCTCGTTGCTTTTTTTTGATTTTCTAGACTTTTTCCAACTATTTCATCCCAACTTTTTGTCCTTTTTGTTACCATATTACAAGCATTAACCATTTTTTAGTCATATTCTGACTTGTTGTTGCCAGAATTTTAAGATATTGAGTTATGGATCACATTCGTCCCGTTATGGCAGAAATAGAGCACGAAATGAAATTGTAGAAACTCCCCAAAAATTAGGGTTAAGAGAATTGTGAACTGTAAGATAGTAGGGGGTGACTGGATTCCAGTGGCGTGCAGTCTAATGCGTAGAAGGCTCAGAGCACACCTCAGCACAATATCAACAAAGTTGTAACCAATTTTTTTTTGCTACAAATTGCTAACTGAAATTATTTTATTTTTTTTCGAGGTCAGATTGAATTATGAGGGGGAAGGGGGAAATTTTTATATTTCGTTTTTAAATTTATACGTTCTTTTTTTTATCCCAAAAATTTAACGTCATTGATATTTAAAATTCTCTGAAAAGAGCTTTAATAAACTTCTAAAAGCTTATCCAAAGCTTTTAATTAAAAAGGTTATTTTATTCATTATCAAAAGTATTTTATCTCCCGATAAGTAAATTTAAATGAAATCGGAAACTTTCGTTAAAAAGCTCGTGTGGATAATTCAAATATCTACAAAAGCTATAAAGAATTGAATTAAAGGCACTTTGTTTGCCTTTTCTTGAAATTGAAAATTGAAAATTTGAAATTTCGTAAAAGGACCGATATCTCTCTTGAAAATAGATTTTAAAACGTAAAAAATAAAGATCAAAGATTTAAAGCTTTCTTTGAGCTTACAGAGGATTGAGAAATCTTTTATCAAAATATTTCATATTTTATCTAAATTTAATGAATCGATTAAAAATTATATTCCAAAAGTGGCATTTTAATTTTAAGCTTTCAATGAGTTTTCGACATTTTTAATGGTTTACTTTGAAAAACGTTGAAATTTCGTTAAATAAATTTTGAAGCGTAAAAAAATAAGTTCGAAATTTAGAGCTTCCGTTGCGCTTTTGTTTGTGTAGTAACAGTTTGGATAAGCTTTCTGCGAAAATTCTATATATTTTCTAAATTCAATGAATTGAATAAAAATTATATTCCATATTATATAATGTGACATTTTAATTTCAAGCTTTCAATGAGCTCTCGCGATTTTGAAAGCTTTACTTCAGGAAAAGTTCAAATTTCTTTAAAGGACCGTTAACTGAATAAAAAATAGATATCGAAACGTAGGAAATAAATTTCGAAACTTAGAGCTTTCGTTGAGCTTTTGTTAGTTGTAGTAATAGTTTGGCTAAATCCGCTTTCTGGTAAAATTCCATATTTTAATTAAATTTAATGAATGGGATAAAAATTTAATTCCAATTTAAATAAATCACATTTTAATTTTAAGCTTTCAATGAGCTTTCGAGATTTTTGAAGCTTTTTTTTTGAAAATTTTAAATTTCGATAGAGGATCGTTATCTGGATAGAAAATATATTTTGAAACTAAGAAAATAAGGTTGAGAAAAAAAGCTTTCTGGGAGCTTTAAAATTTTGCAGACCTTTTGTACGAAAAGTTGAGTTTTTATATTTTTTTTATTTTCCCACAACTAATTTATAAACTTTCCAAACAATTACATTTTTTTGGATCCGAAGCAAAAAATCGGGAAATCCGTCTCTGATGTCGCGACGATCGATTGTGTAATTTTCTCTGATTTTTCTGGTCTCTTCGGGACCCAAATGGTCCAGGAAAAAAATCAGAAAAACCAAAAATTTGGAATAAAACCCGAAAAGTACCGATAATGAAGGAGATACGAAAATGGGGAAAAGGTTGGAATAGTTAGGGCAATCAGTGACTTCAAATTTAGATGAATTTGTAGATGATTTTCCAATCAATTTTCAAGATATTTATCAAACAAATCTTTCAATTTCAAGGTTTTTCTCAATTTATATAATTTTCAAAATTTCACTAACAGAAAATTTCGCTAGAATTTTCATTCATAAAATTCAATTGAATCCAAAATATCAATTTTCAAGAAAATAAAATATTTGTTTATAATTCTCATGAATTTGGGAACCATTTAGTAGATAAACTGAATTTCCCACAAATTTTCTCCGAAATTTTAAAAATCTAAAAACGCAAAATTGTTCTCAAACGAATAATGTAGAAAGTAATTTCTCATAATTCCAAAAAAATCAACCGCTTAATTTTGACTGGCCATTTGCGACGAATAAAGAAATTCCATGAAATAGTAAAAAAAAATTTTTAAAATTTCTCTTATTATAATGATTTTGAATTTTAAGCGTTGTACTGTAAATACAATTTTGGATACCCCACCAAAGAGTATTGTATTAGAGTATTAATAATAAAGATTTATTTTTGGAATATTAAGAGTTAAAAGAGACTTTCAGGTAATACATACTTATAATGATTTTAGCCTTTGTGGCATATCTTTAACACATGAATGCTTGTATCTTGCATAGTCCGTCCGTTTTTCTTTCAAAATGACCATTTAATTATTAATTAATTTTCTACTTATACTTCAAAAAGGGCTCGACCGATCATTCATCACATCACTCCTAATATAATTTCCTAAATAAAATATTGTAATATGAAAATAAATAAATAAAATAAAATAATTTATTGACACGCATACACACACCAATTTTCCAAAATAACACAATTTTTTATACAGCTAATTATTTTTTAAATAAGAAAATAACAAATGAATAAAATTGAAAAGTTACATAATAAAAATAAATGGAAAACCAATTTAAAGCTTTAAAAAAAATAATTAACAGCAAACCATTCTTAATGAACAAATTTAACATTTAATAAATAATAAAACTTTTTACTATTAAATAATAATAATATTAAAAATGTGGGCTTAGTAAAACAAATTATCTATTAGTGCCAAAAATTTTACTCTTTTTTTTGTACTAATTGTTGGTAGTAAAAAAAAATAGGAAATAGATATATTATGTAAAATAAATGAATAAATACTAAAAACCAGAATCAGTCCAATTTAAAAAAATTAATTACATCAAATAATTAATTTGTAAAGTAATTAAAATAATTAATCCCAGAGTCGTTTCCCATATTATCGGGAATAAGACTCCGAGAGTATCAATTTAAATTGTTTTTTTTTTTTTATTAATAATTGAATAAATAAAATGGCCAATTTTAAATAGATTTCTGCTGGGCAATCAATTCATTCTTATGGGCATTCCAATAAAAATAATTAAATTAAATATCGAACAAGTTCGTTTTTTTTTTTAATTTTGAATTAATAGTAATAAGCTTCCTTAAATTAATTTTTAAAATTCCGTACACCACGGAGAAAGGAATGAATTTACATTTAAAATTGCTTTCTTTTGTATTCAATTTATAAATCAATTTAATTAATTGTGATTTTTCTGCTTCAACATTAATTAAGAAAAATTCATTCATTGTGGGAATAAGAAAAACTATTTTTTATTATTTTAAATTGTAAATATTCGAATTAAATATTAATTGTAAATTAATGGAAATTGTTATGTATTAATTTTTCTTATTATTATCATAATTTTCATCAGTATCTTTCGTGTATGGTAGCATATGCAATAAATTGAAATTAATTGATTAATAAATGAGGATGTAAAATAGAATTAAACAATTATCATTGTGAATGGATATAATTTAATCATTAAATTTAATTCTGAACCAATCAATCTGAAAACTGGAAAGAAAAAATGTAAAAATCCATCAAAATAAATATTTTTTTACTCAAATAAAATTAATTGTCGTATTTATCGTTTTTTATTAAATTTAAGATAATTGGAAAATGTTGTCATTTTTTTCTATAAGTATATTATAATTATATATATTTAGATTTAGAAACCATAATTATTATCTAAGATTTAATTAAATAGTAATAAAATTAAAAGTTGAAAAAAAATTGAAATTAAAAAAACAATTGTTAAATATAAATAAAAATATGTATATTTTTTATTCATATTAACAACTTACATATTTAGATATATACGAGAAATTAAATTAAATTATTTATTATTTTTAATTTCATTTCAATTTATTTAAATTTTTGTCGATAAGGAAGAAGTCAATCAATTTAATATAATTAATTAAACTTAAAAACAGTTAAATCGAAAGGAAATGTAATAATAAGTAGTGTTGAAGTTTGAGTAATAATAATTTATTTGGGGAACAAATTACTTAGAATGAATTGGCAATTAAATTTAAAATTATTGTTTGTAATCCAATTACATGAAAACAATTATATTTAATTAGATCATTTTGTTAATTGGCAATTATGAATTATTTTGAAAGAGTTTTAAATAAATTAAAATGTGGGAAATGAGGGATATTGAATTAATTAAATATTAAACAAAGTTAAATAATTTGATTGATTTTTTAAGGCTTAATCAGAACCCTTTTAGACTGTCGATTTAATTACAACTAGATAATTTATTATTTAAATATTTGAATTATTAATATTAAACAAAATTAGACTGATCCGATTAAAAAAGATCTCAGAAAATAAATATTTTTATCGGAAGTTTTTAAAACGTTTCTTTTAATTTAATTATTTTCATGGAAAAGAAATTTTTAAAATTAGGAAAAAAATTGGATATTTTCTTAAAAAAAAAATTTTATAGTCGAAATTTTTTAGTCAAAATTTACAAGTTTGGTAAATAATATTTTTCTTGAAAAGAATATTATTTATCATTTAATTATTAAACATTATAATATAAAAACCCCTCCTCCTTCAACACTAGTTTTTCTATTGTAAAGATAAATTTCAAGAAATGCGCACATTTATAAATTTAACCAATTGATTTCTTTATTATAAAATTAATTAATCTGGATATTTAAATAAAGACATTGATAATTTAAACCCCGCTTACATATCTTGACGAAATCTTTTACTTTTCTATCAATTAAATTTTCCTGTTGATTTGAATTTAAAAAATGTAATAAAAGAAAAATGAATACAGAAAATATTTTATCAAAACTTAAATAAATAATAAAAAGTATTTTTAAAAATATTGTTGTATTTTGAAAATAAATAAATTTTAAAGAAAATAAATGGTGTACTTAAAATTATTATTTATATTTAAAAAGAAATAATATTATAATTAAAACTACAAGCAAAATAAATATGAAACGAAAGGTTAACTAAACAATTTATTAACTTAAATAATATTTTTAAAAGATATTGTTGACCTGCGACTTGTTGTGAAATATTTTTTTTATTTATTTATCATTTTTTATTTTTTTATTTATTAAAAAGGAAAATAATTTTCGGGATCAAATATTATAATTATTAAACATATTTATTTTTTTAAACATTAAAACATTTGTAAACAATTTGTTCTTGTATATAAATATATTTAAAAACAAAATACAAGTATTATTAATTAATAATAAAAATTAAAAGTATCTCTAAATTAAATGAATAATATACTTAATGAAGAAGAAATAATCGTGTTTTCCTATATATTTAAATAAATAGTAATATAATTAATAATTTTTACTAATAGATTATTCAGGACCTAAGTAATTAACTTATTTAAAAAATAACACCATAAACTAGGTTTAATATGTAAATTTAAATTTTAACAGTAATTAAAATGAAAGCGCCCGAGGATAACCGAGAATAGTGTTTGCTTGCAAGCGAATTAATTAAATAATTACTTCTTTAATTATTTATTGATGTACAATATTAATCACGAAATTAATAATTTTTTTATTTATAAATTTAATTAATATATAACATTTTATGCCTCGTGTTATTACATTATACCTATATTAATTAATTTTAAGTCACACAATTATTACTGAATTCATTACATTAATAATTGATATCAAAATTTAATTATTACCGTTTTTTAAATTTATTTTGTATATCATCTGCTAATAAGACCATCTATTAAATATTTATTTATTACAAATGTTTTAAGAAAATTAAATGTCATTTAATCAATTTAATTTATTGCGTAAAATTTATTGAATTAATTTATTAATTTATTCAAATCAATTGTAAAGAAATTGTATAATTAAGATTGGAATAATTATAAAAACCAAAATGGGGATTTTTTTACGATCCAAAATTAAGCCAATATTTTTGTAAAATAAAACGCCCTTCCCCCCCAGATTTTAAAAATTAATAATTAAAAATAATAAGATTGATGTTCTCTCTTTTTTTTAAAAATGATGTTATTAAAATATTATTAATATTAAGTGTTTTTCAAGTTTGTTTAAAATTAAATTAATTAAGGATTAATAATATAAAAAAATTAAAATTTTTAAGGAATTAAAAAAAAAAAGAATTAAAATAAAAAACCAACAAGGGCTTCTATCTAATTGAAAGTGAATAACTAAAAAAAATGTTGAAGTGTATAAATAAGGGAAAGGAAACCTGCCATTAAACCAGAATTATTTAAAAGAAATGAATTTAGAACGTCGGTTTCCTATTTAAAAAACAATTAATTAAATAAAAGTAAACTAATTCAGAAATAAATAAACTGTTTTTAAAAAATTCTGCGTACAATAAAAACCATGCACTTTTTAAGATATTCTTCACTCCGTCAAAAAAAATAATGTTGAATAAAAATAAATACAATTAAATAATTAAGTACGCGTCCTGTATAAGCTTCTTTTTCCCAAAATATCTTATAACACAATATTGAGGACCAATTTAAACAAGGAAATTAATCAATTTCGTTAATTCAAAACTTCAAAATACAATAAATAGAGAAATGGAATTTTTGACATTACCATGTATAATCATTATTTAATTATTTAAAAAATTTTTATTAATTTTCCTTGTTTTAATTGATAAAAGAAAAACAAGTCTGTCAACATGTAAGAATATAAAATAAAATAAATTACAGATATTTGTTATTCAAATTAAATATAATTGCCAACATAACACATTCTTTAAATTCAATAATTAATTTTAATTCTAGAAACCCATCTATAAATAACTGTCAATTAATTAA
>JANTOP010027049.1:0-12271 GCA_027564815.1 Symmerus nobilis | reverse complement strand
CAGTTATAATGCACAGTTACACTGCTTTAAGCATTAGCACAATAAAATATGCATTATAGCAGTTATAATGCATGTTTAATATGCTTGTGAGCACAATATATATTTATGTAAAACTTTGAATATATATTGGAAATAAAATAAAATCACATATATTTAATAAAAAAAACTACACATGAAATGTACATTTGAAAATATTTTAATGCATTCTCAAATAATATGCATCCTATTATTCAAGAATAAAATAGCGCAATGGATAGTGTGACGGTCGTACAATCAACAGGTCCTAGGTTCAAATCCCAATCAGGTATTAATTTCTCTTTACTATCAATAAATAAATTTGAAAAAATTTGCAGTTCTAAACAAAATAAATAAATAATTATTCAATAACACCATTAGAAATTGTAAAATAGATAATTACTATAAAAAAAACAAATATCCTCAAGTTATTTTTTCTCAATTTGTTAAGAAGCATTATAACAGTGCCTTTAAGCCTAAGCAATATAAGTCCATTATAATAGTAATTTAAAAGCATATCCTGCTTTGTTTGTACATTTACTCTACGTCAACATCTACAACAAAGCATTATAATTGCGCCACTTTGTAGATATAAGTGTAGTATAAATGCATTGTAGCGAGGTATATGACTAATTTCTAATGCTTGAAGTATTAGTATAAATTAGAATTATAGCAACTATAATGCATTTATAATGCCAAATTTTTACTTGGGATATTCCTTTCAACTATGGCTATAGCGCATATCAAGGAATTTTTTTAATCTTGATATTTACTATTTTTCATTTTCCAAAAACCGTGAAAAAGCACACGTTTTTTCTTGTTTTTCAAAAAATTTCCACCATTTTGTTATGTTTGCATATATCAAAAATCGTATGATAGGCGCTATAGCCATTAATATACTGAATCTAGAACCTTTTGATTTTTTTTATTCAGATGATCCTTGTCCGATATTTCATTAACAGCGCAGACCTTCAATTTTTTAAGGACATTTTTTAAACTATCATTTAAACTATTCCGTGGATAAATCGAGACTTAAATAAAAAGAAAAATGGTTTATCTATTTGGAAAGTGTATTTATTTTTATTTTTTAGCGTCTAAAATGAGAAGACCCCTTAATTTGAACAACTGATAATTTTATAAATAATATGTTTTTTTTTATAATTTAAATTTCAATCTAATATAAATCTAATTGTGTATATTATAAGCTATTTAATTTTTAAAACGTCACTGACATTCATTCCAAATTTGATTCGAGAAATTTCCTCCAAGGAGACCATCACAACTCTTATCTGATTGAATTAAATGGCAACTGACAAATTGCCCGTTGAATTTCCAAATTAACATTTATTAAGTTCTTATTCAATATTTTATAAGGCATATTGTATAGGGGAGGACGGGGCCAAGCGACGAATGTGAGATTTCTCGGAAACGGTGATACTGAATTCTTTAAAGTCATCCTTCATATTTGGTAGCATGGCATTCAAATGTTTTACTCACAGGCGCGACACATTGACTAATATGTTTCTGACCTCATTTCAGTTTTTGTGCCCGGAAAATGTCAAAATTGTCCACAAATTTGTTATTTCTCTCAATTGAAGGTACATAAGTGTTTTGTATAGTTGATTTCTAGTAATCTACTTTCGTGGAAAATATACATTTTTGAGGTTATTCTTTTTTTAATTGAGATATCGAATTTTGAAGGTAAACATATTCCTCGGGGCGATGCGACAAATGTTTAGTCGGGCTTTCCTTGCTTTGCTTGCTTTCGGACACGCCATCTTTGAGTGGTTTTGTTTTCGGAAATGGCTTTATAACCTCGCCATTGGCAGGTTGCCGTTGACAGGCCAATTGGAATGCTCTCTTCCGTTATCGAAGTCATCATTCTATCATCACCATAGAATTCGAAGCGTATAGTCGATCGGTTGTGTTGCTCGGCATAAAATCAATATCTTGGCCAAATTCCAGATGTTCGAAAAGCCGACTTGATAATGCTTGATTAAAAACTGCAGGTAAATCGTAGATTTGCATCACGCGTGTAGGATTCTATTTCATACAGTCTTTGCATAGTTGGTTTGCAGCTTTTCTAAAAGGACCAAAAACACACACATCAAGCAGTTGCATTCTCTGATTGCAGTGTGATGGAAAAGACAAGAAGTGTATGCCATACACTTTATCCAAGATACAAGATTATCCAAAAACATCAAAATTTGGTTTTCAACCGAGCATCGTGTAAACACCTAGAATTTCGTCATGAAATCGAGAAAACGCTCACTGTTTATGAATCCAGAAGAATTTGCGCCACCCCAACAAAAACTTGGACCACTTGGTATATTTAGTCCTAAATCCGCATTTTAAATTCTATACATTTGGACGGGGTACTAGTAGGTTTTTGAAATTTTAATTACATCACGTGATGTAAAGAAGACGGTTCAAAGATTCAAAATTTGGAATAAAATTTTTATTTAATGTTTTAGACTTTTTGGTCAATTTTGGGTTGGATGCCCCATTAAGTTCATGTTTTCGTAAATATAAAACACAGTTAAAACTAAAAATTATGTTTAGTTACTTATATTTGACATAATTGACTCGAAATACAGTGAAAATACGGGTGTGTCGAGATTTGGGCATAACATTTGGACATAAAAATTGGACATAACTTTTTATGGGTTGGTCGCACCATAGTGTACTGAGTATCAAAAGTTGCGCTATTATCAATTGCCTATCATATCGTACTAGACATGACCCGAAATTCGATCTAACTTGGGAAATATTTGGAAAAAAAATTAATATCGTCGCTTCGCCCCGCCCTCCCCTAATACATACTATATAACTCTCAAGAAAAGTATAAATCAAAGATTGCGTATTATATGAAAAATGAAAATAATTTGATAATTTGAGAAAATCGATGAATTTAGCGAATTTTCAGAGAATTTGAAAATTTAATAAAGTTCGATAATTTTTAATATCAAAATTAAAAAATTTCGAAAAAGACGAGAAGATTGTATAAATATCAATGAAACTTATTGCTACGAAAATTGGAAATCGGAAATCGGAATCGGAATCGGAAATCGGAAATTTATAAAAACGGTCAAATAAAAATTGATAGTTTCGTGGAAATTCAATAATTTTAAAAATCGGAATATTTTGAAAAAACACGACAATTTAAATGTTATAAGGTTTTAAAATTAGACGTATTTATGACATGAAAACTTTTAAAAATGGGAAAGTTTTCCGGATAAAGCGGTAAGTTTTATGAAAATGTACTGACTGACTGAAACGTCATTCATGTTTTCTTGATATTTTAGTCTTTAAATAATACTTCTTTTAAAAAACTTATAATAAGAAATCGTAATATAATAATTGACATTTGTCTTAATAAGTCTTTCTATGCTTTCAAAAAATTGAAAATTCTGCAAACCCATATTTTAATTTAATTGCTTATCTAATTAAAAATCTAAAGCTTATAACTACATATTATACGTCAAATTGTTAAAAATGAATGAGATGGTTGTTTTTTTTTTTTTTTGGTTTTTTTTATCTATTTTTAAATTTGATTAGATCCATGTCACTAGCATATTAAGGGTGGCATATACGAGAAAAAAAAAAATTTAAATGCCATTATATTAAAGTACCTTCAATTTGAGAAATACAACTTTTTTATATAGGTATGTTCCCACATAATGTCATATCCCAAATCGTATTACATTAATTTATTTTCATCCCTCATTACACAACATAATTTACAAAAAAGTGTATCCATCTGTAAAAATAATAAAGTTATCATACATATACATATAGGCATTATATATTATAAATATGTATTATATATATATATATATATATAAAGATATAGTTCTTTAGGGCTATTATACTATATGTCGTTATGCTTACGTGTAGTTAGGTATGTATATCATTTTGTATTATGATATTATCGTGACCTAGCCCGCCAAAATCTTATTATGAGAAAAATTGGGTTTATGGCCGAAACAGTCACTCTTCAGTATATCCATCCATATCATATAAAAAAACACATAAACATCAGTAGGAGTAATGACAAACGCTATAAAAATATAAGTATGGAGGTAGAAGGATGTTCAATGTTCATTCTCTTCACAGTATGATGGCAGATGAAAAGTACAGTTAAATTTTATATCATCTTGTTCCTGTACTATACGTACATATATAGATAGGTATTTAGCTATCATATCCAACAAACAAGCTATTTGATGATGTGTACAATATTCATAATGAAAAATGTCTAATATAAAAATATAAAACTATTGCAGAGCGGAGGTTTGGTAAAGTATCAAAATACCTGAAACTATAAGTCTTGATTTACACGAAATAGGAAAAAAAAATTTTAACAACATTTCCAATTAAAATAACCATGTAGAAATAGATATACTGTTGGCATACCTGAACAAGAAGTTTTAATTGGTAACGATAACTTATCATATTCGTGTGAATGAGGACTAAAGGTCAGGCAAATTGTATATGGGAAAATGAATTTTTTATTATGTATGGCAACATTATGATGGCATATCAACATTTTGAATGGTTCATTGTGTCTGATGCGTACAACTTCCTTTTTTTTACCTGGTTGGAAAAAAGTGGTAGCTTATTATCCTTATTACACAGGCACGTATTGTAACAATTTATATTGTATTGGTATGAAACACAATTTTGTCAATATTTTTACGGAAATGATCATAAAGAGTCCTTTTAAATGTTTATAATCCTTTCATTTATGTACGTCGTAAGGCAATTAAAAGTTTGAAAATCCAGCTTCCCAAGTGCCAAAATTTAGAATTTTTTATTCAAATTCACTCGATTATTAAGTTATATCGATTAGGACGATTTCAAGGTTCCCCGCGGAGAATGGATCCAAAATTGTTATAAATATTGATTCTGAGTTTTTTGTTGCAATAGCTAATCATCTCAAATAGTTCCTTATACTAAGAATGAAGTAATAATAAACGAAAATTGTATATGTTTTAGGATTCTTTCCATAAAGTGATGTACTTTCTACACGATTCCACATTCTAAAATGATCATTCATTATAATAGCAATATATCATTGCACACATCACACACATATTCTAGAACGAGTCTAAGCTAATAGGAGTACTGATGTTTTCGCTAATTTTTTAAGTGATAACCGTATCGTAAAATTTCATTTTTAACTTGGAGATAAGAAAATATGGGAAAATACACAATCAATTACTTATTAACCTCCGTATATGTGAATATTAGTAAAAGGTAAGGAACTCATTATTTATGCTTATTTCTCTGATTATTCTCTGTTTAGCAGATTTGAAAGAAAGAAAGAACTAATAGATAATTTTTTATAATATTATATAAGAACGTTTATATATTCGGGCGTTATATAAATAAGAAAAGCTATAAAGCTACAAAGTTGTTTCAAAGTCGACAAAGTAACTAAGAGAAATTAGCACATTAGCAAATATTAATAAATTATTTTCATTCAATTATTGTCTCCATTTTGTCAAATTTTCATATTTATGTATATCCAAAATTCATGCGAATTGTGCACATTCGAATGGAATAGGTATGAGAGAAAATGTAGTTTTTAGAAAACTATATAAACAACATGCATAAACAAACATATTACCTTAAAATCGGAAAATTTACATGAAATGGTAATGCTAAACTTAGATAATTACTTAGATAATTAAATGAAAATAGAAATATAAAAACAAATATTCAACTTAACGAAAATCGGAAACGTTAAAATAGTAAGAAAGTCGTAAATAAGAAATACGAAAATTGTAAGAAAATCGATAAAGAAAATACTTCTTAAACTTGATAATTCATTGAAATTTTAATATTGCAAAGAACTTTACAAACTTCAATATTTCATGAAAATCGAATATCTTCCAAATCTGAGTATTTAAAAAAAAACTGGAAATTTCAAAGTATTGGAAATCTTCATAAGGATTATGCAGTTTGTAGCATTATGCATTTAAATTGTTTGATAAGTTAATTTAATATTACTGTAGAATTATTAATAATTATACTATTAGATATTATGAATTTTTAAGAGGCCAGTCATCGTGATAAGGGCCCATCACTGGTTTTACTACCTGTATGAAGGAGAAAGAACTCATTGAAACCACCATCAACCCATAATATTAAAGAATTCAATAGGCTGATGAAAGTGAGAGAGATTGATCGATGGAACTGAAAATTATGGAAGACATTTCGTTCCATTGAGAGGGGCGATACATATAACCGCCTGAATTTAGACTGTTTTTCAGAGGCTTATTTAAAAGGGAAGGAATAAATGAATCGTCTTTATTCATATATATTAAAATACACGAATCAGATTTTTTTTTCAAAATGGCCGTCATAGTAACTAATCTCCTGAGACCCTTGCGGCGAAAGGGCATTAATCGGTGGGATTTTTAGCTTCTGTTACATCGATCTGAAATAATAAATTTTGATTTGAGCGTGTTCATAAAACATGTATCATCTAGTTGAACCAATAAAAAAACAAATAAGTCAAAAAATCGTAAATTGGCACACCTCAGAAAAAAAGTCAGATTTTTCACCCTTTTTCGATGGTTTTTGGGTCAAAAATGGTAATTTTTGAAAATTTGTTTGGCATTTTTGAGGTTCAACCAGAAGCTAATACTATAGAGAAGACTTGGGCCAAATTTGATAAGAATCGGTTGAAAACTTTTTGAGTTATCTTGCCCACCAATTTAAAAAAAAGTAGTTTCGTGAAAAACGCGTTTAAAGTTTTGACACACAAAAACTCTATGATTACAGCGACTTACCAACTAGTCAGCGATTCCAGGGCCATACAGAAGTCCTTCGGTGCGTTCGTAGTACTCGTTTTTCTTCTTAAATAAGCCACTGAAAAACGGTCAAAATTCTAGCGGGTTACATGTATCGCCCCCCTAAACGAATCAAATAAAAATGCTATTTGGATATAAAAATATTATGATCGTATTTTTTCATATTGACCGACGAAACCCAGTGTGTAATCCAAACATGTTTTCTAGATAATTTCGACTTTCTATATAGAAATAGTTTTTTTTTTGCGTCTAGTTTTGCTATAATAATCTTAGACTAACATATTTAGTCGTATGGTTAGATGAAACAATGTTTACAGTTTTGTGTCATATTCACACTCTTTAACAAACGTATAAATCTATACGACTACAGACTAGCCTGGTTTGTAAATTGAGACGGTCTGTTTAGTTATTTTATACATATAACAGATAGTTTGTTCTCTATTTTACTTTTTTAGGACAGTAAAAAACATAGTTCTACATTTAAATATGGTGCGGTGGGGTGGAGTGGTTCGGGTTTTTATTAGCAAATTCTTTTGAACTTACTAACCCACCACACCACTCTCAAGGAACGTGCGTATGGTAACTGTCAAAAAAGAGAGGGCGATTAGAAAAGTGTTTGTGGTATGAATAAAACATTTTGGTGTGTTTAGTGGTGATTATTGTTTTTTATTGGTGCCATAGCTTGAAGTAGTTTAATTATTGAGTTTAATTAAGTATAATTATTGAGTTTAGCTTTTCTGGCATCCATCATTTGTATTAAATTATTGAATTTTACTTTTGTAATTTAATTTATTTTTCACTCTGAAATTTAAATTTTCGGAATCCAAACAAAACGAATTTTCCGTAAGAAAAACTTAAATCCAAACACAACACAATGACTGTTGTAAAGTAAATGAAGAAATAAAATAAAAATATTCAATGCATCACACCCCCAAATACCATAGGAAATGGTGGTGTGAAAAATGCGTTTAAGTGGAACGCACCACACAACTGATAACTTCAATAAAACAGTTTGATGCGGTGGAGTATGTAAATAAAGGAATAGGGTGCGTTCAATGGAACGGTTTTTTTGGGAGTGGCGTAAAATATTGTGAAAAAATACAGTGTAGTGTAGAAAAGAAGATGACTTATGTTTCCTATAAAAGTGATACAAATTGAATTTTTGATCAGTTGAATTGTCTAATCCTTAACTGTTCTCAAACCACAACTTTCGATTACTGCAGATTTTCAAAATACTAATTAACAATAAAAATATATCCATTCTTAAAACATCATTGTTTTCGGACCTTTTGAAAAATCGTGGGGTGGAGTGACTCACCTACAAGATTTAGGCAGAAAATATATAAATATCTGCTCAATTTGATTTAAATGTTTGATCAGGGCTTCTCAAAGGTGAATACACGAAAGTATAGAACTAAAATTATTTATAATAGAATATAAATATATTTATAGATATGTCAGAGTCTTAATGCATAAACGTTTCAAGGAAAAAAAATAGTTTTTCAGTTTAATTCAATTTATTGTTTTTTTGTGACTTACAAATTAACAAATTAATATTTAAAAAATTGAAATTATTCATTGTGCGTTTTCCACGACCTGAGTTACAACCTTTACAAGTGATGAAGCTGCGACCAATTTTAACACACTTCAAATGAAATAACCGCTTGCATACATTGCATTTTATTGAGTTGTTGCTCGTATCGGCCACTTTCTTTATGTATTTGCGTTGCATGATGACTGTAAACAATCGACGAAAATTCCAAAAAACACTTAATGTACACGTGTAATTCTATGAAATATGAAAAGATTGCATCAATTGAGTGAACCACTCCACCCCACTGACGCCATTTCAGAGATATTGAGATTATATCGTCAATTGTCATACACACCAATACCTTTTGCAATTATCTAGCCAATCATCGCACCAGTACCAAACATATATTTACCAAATTTAATCAGCTGAAAATTCGCTTTTATCACACTTTATTTCAACACTTCGAAAATCTTTTGGAATTCTTTGTCTGGAACATGTTTGCGAGAGCGTCTTAATGTACGTTTGGCCGATGACTATTGAAAAATCAGCTGGCTTAATAAGTAGTAGAAGTCAGCTATCAGCTTCGTATAACCTAACTTTATAAGCGCAGAAAGGCTAGTGAGCCACTCCACCCCGTGAACCACTCCACCCCACTGTACCCTATTTTTTCAATTTCCGTAATGTTTCCATATATTTGTTTGGAAATTATTCTAAATTGTGGAGGAACGATAAATTAAAAGTAATCAATTATTTTTAAATATAAATAAATTATACGGAGAAGAATTTACTTATTATTAAGAATGTCTAAAATATTTCTTTAATGGGTTTATTCCTGGGTTCATAAAGTGGCTTTTACTTCAAACTTGTTACACGAATTAAGAGTATAACGACAACATTTCAACATTTGGAGACAATTTAAAACAGCTATTACAGCAAAATTAATATCTCTGCATATAAACCTATCAAATATCTAGTCCATTTTATTAACAAACCCAAAATGTCTAACAACTCAAACAACTGCATATTATTATATTGACTTTCCGCTTCCTTCATCTAACACTAAAGATTATGTAATATAATATTAAGTTATTTTTTGCTGTAAGCTAGCCATCACTTCAAACATTTTCTTGTCGATTATTTTTGTATACGAATAATAGCAGTCTTTATAGTTTTTTCTTGCTTAAATATTTCCCCATAAATACAACTCGACTCTAATATTTATTTCGGAAAACTTGGTAAACATTTTTTTTTCTGTTATGAGAAAAAGTACATAATAATGCCACAAAATTCAGCATAAGAACAAAGGGAAAAACTTTTGCGTACATTTAATTTAAAGTTTTCCACAACATAAGAAAAAATATTATTATAATGTTTTCCCATGATGTTTATCATAGTATGCAATATACGAGTATACGAATTAAAAGTGGAAAACGGTTTTAAAATAATTATATGTACCTGAAGTACATAAACTGTACTGTACACTGTACCTACTATGTAAATATAGCGTTTATTAACGAGAAATGAAATAAAATTAATTTTGACAGTATAAAAAAAGAGGTTTTTAATTGTAAATTTCTTCTCAGAAAAGTCCTTGTTAATAATGATGAAATTTAAATGCCGGACATTTGGTGGGATTAAAGGTCTTTTTATTTATTAATTGAAAGCATATACCAAATGATTTCTATATGAATTTTTAAATATTCGTTTAACAAATAGGCGTTACAAATGGGATTATTGATTTTTTTACCAATTTATCTTATCGCCTTCAGATTTTATGAAGCTCTTTGGGAAAAATAGAAATCCATCAAATCTGTATTTAATTTTCTTAACACTTTTAGTCATTATTTTCGGTATATAAATTTCCTTTTTTCTGTATATCCGTTTACTTTATACATTTATTTTATTGTTTTTTTTTTCTCGCTGTTTTTATTTTCGCTTATATCATAAAACCGGGAACGGAAGAACATTAATGGATATTGTGACAGGATAAATATTTACAAATATATTTTTTTTCCTTTTTTGCACATTGTTTTTACAGGATTATTATGTTTATACTATGTGTATTTTCGTGGAAAAGCGTAGGAAAAAAATGATATTCTTTTTCGCACATTATTTTAAAACATTTAATGTCAGTTTAATTACAAATGATAACATAATGATTTTTTATTTTTAGATACAATTTCGTGACTAATAGAAAACTAAATGTATAAATTAGAATTTTAACACTTCTTGTAGCGGATAAAGCTTAAATTGATTACTAAATCAATAACATTAAGTAAACCATTGACTTTTGTAAGCCCAATAAATTTACTGGGGGTCCTTCGCGAATACGAAGTAATAACTTGCAAATGACATGGCTTGCAAAAAGATTGAATATAATATAGAAAAAATATTTTAAGAAAAACATTTTTCGGAGAAATGTAGTAAATTTTGTTAGAGAAATGAAGACAACAGGGGAAACAAGGTATGTCACAAAAAATCGAAAATTGAGTTAAGATCGCCATTTAGAGGAGAAATGTCTATACATTATTATAAACACATCCCCTCGGAATTGATGTTTTGTGACATTCCTTGTTTTTCCCCTGTGATCTTCAAATAGAAACCGTGTTACACAGCTTATTAGAAATACAAAACTTGGCGACTATGCACTCCGTCTGAGTCCTGCTCTAGGTTCCAGATCGCTGCGGCGCAATATCCGTAATTTAGGAGTTATGTCATCTCGATGTGTTCGTCATGAGTTCTCCGCCGCTGAATATAATACTTTTCTGACTTCTGCTTCCTCCTCGATTTTCAATCCTATTCGAAATTTAAATACTATAATGCCCCTGGCCTCAACATCGTCAGCGCGGAGAACGCTCATTTTTATTTTGTATAGAAATTGCCTGAATTCTGTAAACTAGTGTAATGGTTTTCAAAGTCTTGCTGATGTAGTTTATTTTCATCATTTGATAATCGGGAGATTTTTTTTTAACCGAATTATTTATTAAATAAAAATCGTAAGTAAAAAATTATTCATTTCCAGCTAGTTTTGTAATCTATTAAGGAGGTATTTTTCGATAAATCGATTTTTTTTTATTTTAGTTTATTATTCTACACTCATTTCTGCACAGAACTGTCCAAACCGCAATACTCTACTATTAATAGAAGTGTCCAAAATATGAGGACAAAGTTGGGTCTGTCGATGATGTTTTGAGTGAAACTTTTTTAGTTTTTTGCTTCTCCTGAAAGGTAATATTTTTTTACTTTAGGTACCTTTTTCTCAGTAAATACAAGACATATCAACCCATTTTTTTTTGTTTTAAAGGTGGTACAACTTTCTGTCGTTTGTCTGTCCAGTCTTTCAAAATTCCCTCCAGATTTTAAAATAATTTAAACCGAATCATACGAAAAAAAAAGGAAAAAATTCAACATGCTATAAAATCCGTAATTTTTTTTTTTAAATCCCCCAGACAAACTTCTTATTTGATAACCAAGACAGTAATTGAAAAATGGACAGTTCAACTACCCCCTTAAGTCAATTTTAAAAAACGATTTCTTAAAGATACATGTCCAATATTACTTGTTCTAGTTTAGAAAATAATTCGAGGAAGCGTATCAAAATTTTTCTATTATATAACCACTTTTTTAAACATTAGTTTACAGAATGTCCGTTACGGGAGGTTTGACCTTAAACGTTACAGAAGGTTTGACACTAACAGTTCATTGTAGTGGCTAGAAAATTTTGCTGCATTAATGATAATAATGCTGCTACGATAAAGATAATGAGTTTGAAGATGGAGAAGAGCTGGAGAAAAGCTAAGGATAATCTCCTTTGACAAGCAAGAAAAGTCATAAATGCATTTTTAAAGGGAAATAAATTTCCTTTCAATAATCTCTTTATCTGCATTCTGCACTACTAAAA
>JANTOP010027038.1:0-12271 GCA_027564815.1 Symmerus nobilis | reverse complement strand
TGTCGAAAAGTCGTTTTAAATGAATTAAATCAAGAAGTTATCGCAGATTGAAGTTTGTAGAAGGATAGATAATGAATTCGTTCATAAAATGTAGTAAACCCACAACGAAAAGTTTAACTGGTAAGCGAGCTATTTTAAATTATATGACACCTGTATCATTTTGCCCCGCCGTACCTTACTCTAATTAACATATTCACATATTTCTAAATACAAAATATTATGCAAACAACTTACCCTTGCAAGTGTTTCCTTTGGATCCAATAGCGTAAGTTTGTTTCGTTTCAGACTTTTCACATGTTCTAGTACAAGGCTAAAGTGTTCCTCGGCACTTAAACAAAGTTTATCACGTAGAGAAGTAACGACGTCCTTTTTATTACATGTATAACATGAAGAAAAAGTAGACATTAGAAAAAGAAATACAAAACAAAAAGAACTTAAATTAAATTCAAATTTAATGAGATTAGTAGATGCTAATAAAAAGAAAACGGTATCCCTTAAGTGGACTGGGTTAAGGTATAATGACGAGAACGGTTAATGGCCGTGTGGTTTTCGGTTCATGTTAGGCTTATTATATTATTATGGGTGTAATTCTCATTTTATATCGTCATGCGACAGAAAATGGAAAAAAAAATTAAAATACGGTAAATCTGAAATCTGTGAGGTATAAATTTCGAGTACGTTGTCGAAATTATAAGCTTGGGGGTTGTATAATTTTTATGTTTTGTTAATGACTGTTGATAGGAGATATTATACAATTTTGATGTAATTATTTTTCTTTGCCATATTTTTAAAATAAATTAAAATCATTATACCTGAACGGTTGTTGTGCTATCGTATTTAAAGGATTTTGTTTGTCCATTCTCAAGGAAAACCTTTAAAACATTCGCCATTTGAGGTACACATAGGTCGCCTAAAGCGAATGCGGATGGCTGAAACGAGATTTTTATTTTAATTAGTCAAATAATAATTATTTGATGGGAAACATTAAAAAATTATAATTGAAGGATTTTCGCGGGGATATTCCTATAGTTTTCATTGCTTTTAAAACCATCTAAGGTAATTATGGATTCAAATTCCCATATAAAGTATCGTGTGCGAGATTTTCTCTTTATCTATAAATTATTATAACTTAGAAATTATTGAAGGTATGAGAGGTGTGTGCATTTCATCTGTCATATCGATAAAATGTTTTTTTTTTATTTCGATGCCCATTTTTAATTCAGATCGTGGACAGATCTATGCCTTAGGAGAACTTAAATATCAGGATTGTGCTAACTTCATAAATATTACGACATGAAGTCAACAAGTTCAATGTTGGAAGTTTGAATGTTACATCGCAGATAGTGATGTTCAGCGTACCTGGCAATTACGTGATCATATAAGCATTACCCGGAAATTACTCGTACTCATTCCCATCCCTTATCGATTTTGACACCATAATTTATTTTTGGTAAAAGGAATAATTTCAGAATATAAATAGAGACAATACCTCTTCATGGCATAATGAGTATGGCGCCCACCTTTGAAAAGGGAGGTTGCAGGTTCGAAGCCAGGTGTCGACAACACAAAAAAAAATTGCGTCAAGACGACATTAATTTTCTTATAAATAATATGTTTTACTTTTGTAGAAAGTTTAACGTAAAATGAGAAACATTTAATAATATTCCACGCGCAAATCGGAAAACTTATATCGGGAATTCGGATTAAAAAATATTAAAAAAAGCCAGTAAAGTAAATATAAAAATCGAGAAATTTACGGAAAGAATTTTTAATTCGAAATCAAAATTAATCAAAATATCCTGGTTCACGAAATTTAGCATTGTCATGAGTTCTTTATTTATGAACAAATTCTTTATTTCTATAAAATTTTTTAGATTTTTCTTCAAACCATATGAATAAATTTTCATAAAATTTGGATGAAATTCGGTATCGATTATATTATAAGTATGGATTTTAATAATTTAATTAAGTTAGTAGAAATGGAATAAGTGTAACTGTCAATCTAATTCAAATGCAAAATTTCACAAATTGTATGTATAAAATTTTGAAATAAAGGGGGAAAAAATCAGAAATGGAGAGATTATATTATTTATTTTTATTTATTCCCGCAAATACTTTTCGATTAATTTCGGTAGAAAAAACTTTACAGAATATTATGTATACAGTACATACATATATCGTTAAATCTGTGGCTCTAAGCATTAACCGCTTAAGTGGACTTAAGACGAAATTGAGTTATGAACACCATCGTATTTTCCATGTACGATTGCGTATACCCACAAAAATTCTCAACCGAATTCTTTAATTTGACCAAAATATAGCCATTTGAAGAAATGCATAACCGCGTATGTTCATGTATCGGAATAAATTTATAATTTATAAAACTTTAAATCGCTCTCCTGAAAAATTGCAAAAAACGACTTAAGCGGTTAATGCTTGTAACCACAGAAATCTCGATACATTTTTATCTATAATCTATACCGTCTATGTTAAATCTTCTAGTATATAGTAGTTGTTAAATTCGATGTCGAACTTTAACGAAAATTGACATTCCGATTTTCTGAATTTTCGGAGTTTAATTTTTTTTAAGGAATGAATATTTCTTCAATTGTATTAACACTAGTATTGTAATAATAGTGATTTTAAATAAGAATTAATTTGTACTTATTCTGAGTTCTTTTAAGAAACATTTAATACCAAATTGAAGAATAGATCAATTAATTAGTGGCGGATTTTTTGTCATTACAGTTGACTGTACAAATGATAACTTCACGTTACCATGAAAAATTTTCTACATAATTACATATGATTATTTTCAACAAAATAATAATGCTTGGATATTATCTGGATAGTATACAAAAACTTGATAACGAACTTTTAGTTCACTTTTAATAAATCTACGCTAAGAGCGTAATTATATTCAGAATGAAATGTAAAATTTTGCCCGGACTAACTATTTTTTCAGAGAAACTAATACAAACTATACCAAGCACATATAATATATGAATGCATAATTATAATTTACATGCGGATTAATTAAAACTAAAAAATCCATAATAATTTATGAACAAGTTTGCAATACTTAATAATTACATAATACATCATAACATGGTTACTATTTTAAGGATACTGGAAATGTTTTTATTTGCAGATCTTTAATTAATATGTATTATATTATGTAATTAAAAAGAATTATTGCGTCATGTTGTGGCGTTTAGGAAGTATTAGTTACATAGTCATTGAGGTAAAAATTAGTGTTTATTCTTTATGTTTTGCAAGCGGCTTTTCGTGTATTTAAATTTCTATGTGTGGGAATCCGAAGGGGTAACACACATTTTGCAATGTTATACGTATGTCCAGTCGGGGGACGCCCTTGAATTAAAAAAAAATATAGTCTAGTTTTTTAACTTAAAGGAAGAACATAAGTACATTTCGTGAAAACTGGAGTTGTACGCACCCCGTGTTTTGTAGGTTGGGTTAGGATTATTTTTAAAACACGCAAAAACCGAGTTCGGCCCCAGCTCCAAATCGCGTGTTTTTTCTGTGAAAAAAAGACACAAATTTTCTGGACTGTTTTTCTCGCAAAATAATAATTACACAGAGAGAAATAATAGAACATAAAATACGTATTTTTTGAATGCGTTAAGCCGGGAACAGACTATTCATATTTAATGTTTCATATTTCACGTTTCATGGTTTCATCTTATTTTCATGCACAGTATGTAGAACTTTCTCAGGAAAATATATTCGTAAATTCATTTTCATGTTGTTTTCATGGTTTTCGCTTCGATAGCAAAAAAATTGAATGAAAATGAAAAACAATATGAAATTTAATATAATATATTCGGCTATAAATATTATTTATCATACAGTGAAAGTCGATTATAGCAACATTGCATGAGAGGACAAGTTGGCTATAATCGAATTATCAGCAATTCAAACGGATCTCCGTATCATTTTATTTACTATGAAATTGTCCAACATTGAATAAACATATTAAGTTTTCCTCACTATAATAATATAAATAATTTCCCCACTAGACACGAAAGAATTTACCAATGAATTGTGACAAATAGTTTCCTACTACCAACTTATTTGAGGTCCTATATGCAATTTTAAAATTGGAGATTATCAGCGATTTGGTTACAAAATAAAATATAATTAATAATATAATAAAATAATTGGTTTCGAAAAAATATCAACAAACTAAAATTGCTTAATTTTCTCATTGTCAACCCAATTACAAGATATGTAAGTATAATATGGTATTTTTTATTTTTGTACATATATAGAATCTATTTATTTTGCATTTTGATTTAGGAAGCGTTGGGAATTAATATAGAAATTATAATATAGAAAATAATCATAAATGAATCTGACTGTAAATGAATATTCTTATTACTACGGAAAAATACGTAACAACGAAACAATATAGCAAGCCACTCCAATCATAATGAATTGTTGAGTGTATTGAACTAAACTCGAAGCGCTCCGAAGGAATTAAGCCAATGCGCAGAAGCGTAGCTCAAAACATGAATCATGACAACAATAATAGTGTGTGTAGATTATTCACCAATCTAAACGAAACTCTCTGAAAATGCATAAAACAACCAAACCATGAAATGCGAAACACGAAATACGAAAACGTAAATAGTATATTTCTGGCTTTAGAGTTAGACTAATTTTATAACTTTGTGAAAGTATTTTCAGTTTACTACCTTTCAGTTAAAGTTCATGTTATTCAAATTCTAAACCCCGTAACATTATATACTGCTTAAATATTTAATAAGAGGACACCCAAAAGGTTCGAATAATAAAAATTAATTTGCAAAAAAAAAACACAAAGTTTTATTTGTAATATAACCTTATGTACCCCGTCTTGTCCCACTCTCCCCTAAGTCTTGCATGGGAAAGCTAATATAATCAGATACCCCACCGAAATAGATTGTCATATACAGATAATTATTTTTATTTGAATTATAACAAGAGTGTCTTCTGAATTTTATAATTAGATAGTATATCTTTGAAATTAATTATTCGCTTAAGGTAGGATTATGCTCTTAGTTAGGTCTACGCTCTAGTGATGGTGATTGGTGACATTCTAATATAACCTTCTATGCAGTAACAAATGGGTATCATCCTAGAGTGGATATAGTAGATAAAGTCGAACGATTGGCGGAATAGTTGCAACGTAAAATCGTAAAATATTTCGCTTGTTATCCCACTTGTTCTAATAACGAAAAATAAGCTCTATAGAACAGAAATTGCTTGCAACGGACATAAAATTAAGCAGGAAACGAAACACTTTATTAACTCTGAAAAGGAAATTAAAAAACAATAAATAGCTAGGGATTTTTATGTGGAATATTGATGTTAGTGTGGAGTAATTAATCAGATCACCGATTGGTAACTTAAAAAATGAACAAAACCGGGACTATGTCAACAATACTAATACATTATTAAAATTTAAGAATAGTTCATATTTGAGGTGATAAATTTATATTCGTAAAACGTAGAATGTGCATTTTCATCATTTTGTTAGTTAATTTATTTATCTATTCTACAATATTTACATTTAAAATTAACTATAGCTATAGCTGACGTATCCTCGTATAATATATATTTTATTGCAAAAGTTTGGGATCTTTTCAGGAAAGTTATTCAAACGATTTTTTAAAGTCAGAATAGAACCATTAGCTAATTATAAGATTACCTTATGAAAAATTAAATTAGGTCAAAGATTGAATCTTCATAATGACAATAATTTCTAAACGCAAACTACCATTTTTATGGTAACTTAATTTCTCATTACATTTTTATTATTTACGAAGACTTTACTTCAGGGATTTAGGAAATTTTAACATTTATATTTGCGGAGTTAGATGTATTGAAGTAAATTTCTACCGGAAAACCCATATGTTTTATACATTTCATCATTTCATAGATTTTCAGGTATATTATCTACATAATAGTACAACCTATAACTATAACTAAACATAGCAAAATCGATTCACAAAAGTAAATATTTGGTCGCGTTTGTAGAAAAAAAAACCATATTTTGAATGTTACTTTTACAGATTTATCTGAAATATATAATAGTTGTTCGAACATAACAAGATAGGGGAGGAAATCGATTCATCAAATGGTATGATACTGATCATTTGGTTTGAAAATAGTAAAATGGTAAACAATCTGCAAAATATAACAATGATTGATATAGGATTTGTTACTAAATAATGTTTAATAAACATTATCAAAGAGTCTGAAATAGCTTTTCGAAAACTGGTTGATGTTTTAAAAACATTATTTTACCATGAAGTTTTATTTTATTTTGTTTTGTTTTGTTATCAAGTATTTATATTAGATATAACATGATAATATTACGAAATGCGAAATGTTTAAAAGAGGAGAACCAACGCTATTCATCGCTACATGGCAAGATTTACGATTCATTGATAGATCTCAATCGATTATTACCAGGAACCCAAATACTATTACTGAGCTTGTTTCTGATCTCTAATAAATACATATACATGTATTTATTATTTTTCCATTTATTTTTACTCTTCCACATTTTAAATTTCAATAGAAAATATTTATCAACACCTTCCTAGTGGTTGAAAAGGCCGTGCCGAAAATAAAGGAAAAGTAAAAAAGAGCGAGAGGCTTATATTTGGTGGAATAAATATGATCAAAGTAAGTCAGATGTTATTGAAAGTTGAAAGTATTAGTGAAAAGTCGAAAGAATTTTGTTGATATCTCTGGACAAAATCGATCAGCATGTCACATCTTTACCAAACGAAAGAACGTCTTTCGTCAAGACACAAAAATCTACTAATTTCATTAAATTCTTATGAATAATGCCGGGATTAAGACATTTAAAAGTTAAATTAATTTTATATTTACTAACAAAAGAAACGCCAAAAATATTGGGTTTATCATATCAAAAAAATAAATATAAGACGAAGTGAGGTTCAATTCGAAACGATTAAAAATATCGCTCGAAAGAAGGGTGCATTATTCAAGCGTGTTATGAAAATAGTTTTCATTGACTTTGCACTAAAGCACGATACAGATTTTTCCGAATATAATAGCACACAATGACGTCAATTATCTTACAAATGGCAATTGAGAATTCGTACATAACATATCTAGTATATTTCTATTTTCTACCATGGTTATAACTATTTAAAAAACTTATAATATACAATATTCAGATTAAAAAATATAACGGATAGCTCATCCGATAAATTTATGTTATTAAAAACGAAATAACTCACAAACCTTTTAATAAAATGATCTGAATACGATTACAAATATGATTACAGTGACTAAAGTGAATCGTTTACTTATATATTATAAGATATGAAACAAATTTACCTTTAGCAACACTTTATATCTGTTCATTATTTATTATCTGATTTTGGAATCTCGTTTTTTTTCTACATCATTATCATCATTATTCTTTGCCTTGTATCTACCTAATGTAAAAACTTTTAATGCAATAGTGTAATAGACATGTCACGTACATATACGTGTCTAAACCCTGATATAGAAAATGTTCCTGGGATGAAAATATACATGAGAAAGGAAAAAATAAATAATGTATATTTTTGATTCACTTTTTTTCGGGTCGTTCAAATTTATATCTTGTTCAATGGTGAGATGTACGAAAAGGTCGATGAAAATACTGATTGGGTTATGAGATATAATACATTCTTTTATCTAATTTGATTAACACTGTTTTAGTTATTACAGATAACACTATATATATATATAATATGTTAGTGATCCCCAATTTGAAACGATTGGTTGTTATTAAAGCTAATCATTAAATATCGGGATGATCCTTTTAAATCCGTATAATAAAACTTTTTTTTTTGTTACTGACATGTATATGACTACTCGTTTATCCTCTACAATGCCTAATTCGATTTGACCCCCAACTATTAGCTTTCTTACAACTTATTCCTTTTATCCTTCCATTTTAGTTCCTACAATAATATATTCTTTTATTATTGTTATTAATATGAGATTTTATTATATTTTCTTTCACTTAGGCTTTAGATAGTCGTACATCTGTTATAATGAAACAGAGTACGTACTATTATCTCCAAAAAGTAAGGTGACTTTTTAATTTGAAAATCGCACGAATGACGCACTTAACACTTTTTATTCATATGCTGGCACAACCTTTAGTGACGACCCCACTCAATTTAAGCTTAATATGTCAAATACGTACGATCCACTATGTCTTAATTGATTAGGTAAGAGATTCCACGGACGAACCATGATCTATCCACTGCGTTAAAAGCCGAGTGATTATAAGATGTCTGGTACGATAAGATTGAGAAAAGATTATTCTGTCATACAAATAGCCAGGAAATTTCCGCTGAATGAGGTTATAAGTTAATATAGGGTTAAAGAAAAAATATTGAGCCTTTTTCAAGGACACCCTTTTTTGGACCGCAGACTTTACCAGTTCTTAATCTCGAAATATCAATAAACAAATGATAAAAAAATGGATAGTAAAAATATTTTTTGTTTCGTTTGTACAGAGCTTCAAAAACCGGTCGAAATTCATGCCTCTAGACTAGAATACCCCCTTAATCTCGATTACCGAGAATCGTCCAGAAATTACTAACCGTACAATACTATACTAGTTTTGAAATATTTATAACATTGAATCATATAGGCATAGACAACATCTACTCCTCTTATATACCTAAAACGGTTGAAATGATAGATCGGCATGGTGAAAAGAGGCGGCAAGGCAATAAATTAAGTAGAAAAATCTAAAAAAAATCTCTCCTTTCCTTTTTAAATCAGGAAAGGAAAAGAAAGTATAAATTAATCTTGAATTATTTGAGTTGTATCCGGAGATAAAAAAAAAAAGAAGAAAACATGGGGAAAATTTGATAACAACAATATGTAACGAAAAGAAATCTTGTTAACGTCTGAAAAAAAAACTTCTTCATCCTCGTTGTTCAGATGCTCGTAAATGGTAGTAAAAAAATTTTAAAATATAATTTCAATATAAAACATTTACACAATTACTTACCGGAAATAATGGGGCGCCATTAACACAAACACTTTCAGCAAACCGTACCCGACTTGGTCTCGAACGTAACTTTGCTTTTTTACCAGCGGATAGCAATGTCGATTTACGACCCGGACAACCGTTCATTAGCGGCTGACACACGAGTAGACTGACTTGAGTCTCACATGATCTGACTAATTGGATCACATGATCTCTTGGGGATTCTTTCACATCTTCACCATTAACAGCCAATATTCGATCACCAGGTTCTAACTGTTTAGGATTTCACTTTTTAATTTCTATTGATAATTTATTTTAATTGAACAAAAAATGTTACCTTATGTACACTGGGTCCACCTTCTGTAACAAATCGGACGATAACCGGTTTTTCACTTCCGGCAACAAATCCAAACCCCAAGGTTGGACTTCTTGTTAATATCACTAAACGAGGTTCGGGAGGTTTGTCATCGTATTGATATGTTTCTGGAGCTTCATAAGTTGTTGTTTTATTTAAATGGCTAAATAAATTAAATTAATTTTAGATAAACAGAAAAACTATATATAAATACTATCGTTTCTTTAAATTTTACCAAAAATGTCTTAACAATTTTAAAACAATTTAACTATGGCCTAAAATTTGAATTAAATATCCTATTAAAAAACATAGAAGAATGCAAAAAATAAAAAATTCCCTAAGTGGTGCAATAGAGACTGGCTCAGCCGGGACCTAGAAAATTGTTCATTATAAGCGAGTTTTCATTATAACCGGGTCCATTATAAATGGATTACACTGTATATTGACTTGTTGAAGATGAAACCATCAATTAATTTGTATGATGGTGTATTCGCGAGAATTAGAAATTTCCGCCCTTCGCATGCACAATAAACGAAACCGAATATAACTTTTTCAAATTAAATTATATTCAGTCGTACTCCGTTCTAGTCGGGCTGATGCTGATGCAAATTATAACAAGAAATTTTTAATTCAATTAATAGACTCTTTTTTTATTGATTTTCGTAAATCGTGATGTCACCTAAAATAAAATTGTCTTTTAGCAATATAATCATAATATACAAACGAAAAATAAATGGGAACCCATAAAAAGAATTACATTACATATTTCAATACAATGAAATTTCTCTTTAATGTCATATCAAGCCATTTACAATTTCACTCCTAAATGGAAGATATCCACATTCTATTCGAAAAATAAACCGTTTACACAACTCATGATATCACCTTCTTCACAATTTTATGATTTTTATTTTATAAAAAATATATAAATAAACGGGTATAATATAATCTGAATACGTATCGATAGAATACTTATTTATACATACTTTATGTAATACGATCGTCCTTTTGAATCGACAGCTTTTTCCCAACCATATGGAAATTCAATATTGTGGGCCCAGCTTTCAGCTGGTGGTAACCAACCAGCCGTTCGTGTTATATGACTGTAAAATAAAAGAAAATATATAGAAAGATCTGCAAATTAAATGTAGAATATAAATATGAATCAGAACAATCTAATACTAATGCCATTAGACCAAACCACAGTTCTATATAGTTCTATTCAATACTTCTTTTATCGCTTCTGAAAAGAATCAATTACTTAAATACAGCTGTGTGCAAAATAATAGCAGATCTACAGTCGGTTAAAGACTCATGTTAAATCATGTTAAAGGTAATTAAATTACCTACAAAATCTTTTCATTAACTTTGTAAATCCGCTCAGTAAATTTGGCACAATTGCAAAAAAAAGTTGCGAAAAGTCAATTTCTGCTCTCAAAATTTAGGTCGAAAATTCACTAAACCGACGAGAAAGTTTCGAAAAAGCTCAATTTATCATTTCTCACGTGCAGATGATTTTTACGAAGAAAACAAGCTGTCGTGGAAAAAATTCCATAGAAAGATTATGAAATTATGTAAAGTTTAGTTTAGGTACCAAAATGAGTTTTTTGCTATTTTTAATTTTATTCCATTAATTTATTATATTATTATTTAATTTATTATTATTTATTAATTTAATTTAATTCATTTGAAGTTCATTTTTATTAAGGTATTTTCATATGGCATGACACATGAATGTATTATAAATAATTGCGTCTCCTTGTTAGTGCTTTATAGACTTCTGGACTCGTTTGTCTTATGAGAAATCAAATATAATCTCCCATCACAACTTTTTCTGCAATTGTGCCAAAACTACTTAGCGGATTTACAAAGTTAATGAAAAGATTTTGTAGGTAATTTAATTACCTTTGACATGATTATTTGACCATATCTATCAATTCTAACTCGAGATATGTTCATATATGTGAGACTACCTCTGAAAAAATTTCAAAAATTTATACCTCGAAATTGTATCCAGAGAAAAAATTTTTATTGCCATTTTCGTGTTTAGTGGGCCAAAGTATATACGAAAAAAATAGTGGGTCGCAAAATTGATGGCGCATAGCGTTAATAGCTTTAAAATTCGTTCATACCTTAAATTTATTGCATTTTTGTTTAACCAAGACTCAAGTCAAAACCGCCGGCGTAACTAGTTTTTTTCCTTTTTTTGAATAATACTGTGCCTAGTAAGAAAATAAAGACATTTTTTTTAAATTGTAAAATTTTTTTAAAAAAACCGTTAGTTATAACCGCAATTTTTTTAGTAAATATTTAAATTATTGACTTTCCTACCATTTTTATGTATAATATATATATTGGGAGTACTAAAAAATGGCACTTTGTACTAAAATTAATAATATTTTAATAAATACAGAAGAATTATTTTATAGACCTCAACATGAAAATTATTCGTTTTTTTAAAATCACTTCTAGGAAATAATTATAGAATTTTCAAATATCTCTTATATTATTTTTCCAACTTCACATGACCTCTAGTGCAGACTAAACCTACTTTAAAGTCAATATCAAGTTACATTTATAAGATATAGCCATTTATAGAGCTGTACTCGGTTGATTGGGTTAATGATTGACTAATATTCAGACGCACTGCTTTATTATTATTTCCGACACCAAATTCTTGGATATTTTTGACTGTTTAAAAATAAAATAATCATATTTCAAGTTAAGTATAACACCCTCCTTCAAAATTGCACCTTTTTTTCTCCCATGAGAAATTCCAAATGCACATGATAGTGGAGTATAAGTAAATACTTTTGGCGTTTACAGTTTTTCTAGATCAAATCATTTTTTTTTTAAATTGAATTTGAAATTTTCAT
>JANTOP010027027.1:0-12271 GCA_027564815.1 Symmerus nobilis | reverse complement strand
TGACAAAAAGTATTCAGTACCACTATATTGTGACAATGTATTTTAGACATAATATTATTTTTTTTACGTTTTTACGATATTTTGCGATGTTGTATAGATATTGTGTGCTATTAGGGTACGACATGGGTACTTCCTAAATTCTATGCTTAATTCGTTACTTATCTATTCTATTCAATAATCTAAAGTATAAAGTTCAATTCTAAAACTTAAACTTAATCCACGCAGTGCAAATTTTATATGCATTTGGTTATCAAAACATTTTGGGGGATATGCATGCAATTTTACAAGGAAGTGAAAATGAATATAAATATGTAACAATTTGTTTAGTGACATAGAAAAACAATATATTAGGAAAATTTACATTTATCAATTTGTTCCCCATTTAGAATCACACCAACATATGTGAGGTATTCAGTTTGAGGATGATCTGCTCTAACGTATTGGGTTTTTAAGCATTTGCGACACATTATACGATTTTTATGATGTTAATTTAAAAATAAGAGGGGCTGCAGATAAAATTGGTATTTTAGGATAGAAGAATTGGTTGTCAAAGTGGATATTAAAAATTATATGATTCCAACCTAGAATCCGGATTAACCCGCAAAACAGAGTAATAATAAACATATATAATTCCTTCATCATATTTATATTAAATTTTTCATGCGTTTTCCAAAGCCCCATTGTAAAGTAAGGTTTTTTAAACAGTTTTAAAATTGGGATATAAAATCCGTATAGGCACCTCTCCTCATCACAAAAGGAAACAAATAACTTTTTTACGACTTTTCATTATACGAGTACATACGATTATATTGCATTTTCTATCTTATAATAATATTATGTATAATATCCTCCACATATTTGGATGCCGTCCCAAGACCCATCAACCTAAACCAATGGAAGGTAAAAGTCATTTGTCGGCAGTAAAAAGTAGGGAAATTTTTCCTCTGTATCCGGATGGATGAATCGGAATGGAATATTATGTGGGGGATCGTAAATTTATTATTCTTTGTACGTATATTATATTTCGGTTCGGTATTACTTTTATTATTATAACAAAAGACAAATGGTCATATTTTTTCTAATTTAGAATGGAAAATCCCGAGGGGAACGTGAATTCTATATGATATGATGTAAGGGAGGAAAATCAACCGAGGAAGAATAGAATATTTCCAATTCCAATTTTTTTCCGGCTATAATCAAGTTTCTATATAACCTTTTCCAATGCCATACATGAACTGAGGGGCCAATCGGATGGGTTTAGTAATACGAAAAAAATTATATTATATTAAATGATACCAGATGAGGGGTGGTAAAATAAACACATCGGGAGACAATATGAAGAATATACCTTTGGGACGTGTTAAAACGAATATATATCACAAGTCAAAAATGAATTGCAAAAAAAAATAAAATAAAATAAAATATCCAAGAGATTTGGTCACGCCTTTGTGATTCTATTACACAATTTGGGAATAGAGGTTTGATTAAAAAGACAAGCAGGATTTCTAATATCAAAATTAGATTATTTCGTATAATAATAAAATACGGAGAGAATTTTCCCGCTTGGGAAAAATGAAATGCAAAGATATCCCATATATACATTTTGCTCTCAGGTGTTTTTCTACATTCATGTTTATTATCAAATATTTACATGGCAAATTCACCAGAGAAATATTCTATTTTATAAGAATGGTCTTAAAACCATTGGTTTTCCACTAAACATTTTAATAATAACAATAAACCATGAAATAAATAATAATTTAATTTATAGATGTTCTATCCTAAGGAGAAGAGATGGAAAATATCCATATTTGGTACATATACGAACCATTCTATTCTTTCATTATATCCTTTTTTCATTCAATGTTTTAAAATAAATCTTCTAGGCAAATAATAACAATATTTCACTGTTCAAAACGCATATCAACACGTAATACAAAAGGATCGATAGGTGGAAAAACAAATATAAGTTTCAGATAGATATAACGAGTACGTCGTTGAGAAAAAAATGGGTTAAGTGGATAAGCAAACTTTGTGCTATTCTATATTTCTTATTGCTAAAGTTTTCTTTAATAATAAAGAAAATGAATAGAAAAATTAATAGGAAAAATTTTGTTGAAAATCGATGTGTATGGACACATAACATACTTGAACCATAAGTTATCGAAAATCATTCTATAAATTTAAAACTTAGAAAATTCATGAAACTAGAAATACAATATCATGAAATGTCCAAAATGCTGTCCACTTTATATTTTTCAAATTAACTTAAAGCTTCGGTAAACTGTAAGAGATAATGTTGATGATGTAAGAATTAATTGGATTTATAATTTAACTATATCGCTTCGATGGTTTGCAATTAGTGAAAATCGATAGTCCTAATGATACTTCACAATAGGAAAATGGTGATTTTTTGGTGCATTATACCAAATCATCTTTAAAGATTAGTTTTAGAACTATTGGATAAAAGTATTCAAATTTCCTAATTACCATGAAAAGTGTATATTGACGTATTAGAGATTCGCTACAGCTAATATCTCCCATAATTTAACAAGGTTTACTTAACATAAAACTTTCGAAGCTATAAAAACAACAGGAACGGTGTTAGGATATCATAAATCATTTAAAAAAAATATATTGTCAATGTTTAAATTTTTTCTTTAACTAGAAACTGACTGGTTTTATTGCCTTTCCGGAAAATTTACTGGGTGTTTACAAATCGGTATAACTAAGTATATGACGGGTGGTTAGTTTTTGGAGAAAAAAAGGATGATTTGATATATATGAATTTATTTTTATATACCGGGTTTGGGATACCTCTCTGAAACGGTCAACAGAGATAAATTATTTTATATCTCCATTCATAGAGATGTTGGTTTTATTATTACCTGTCCGGTAAAAAATATGCGATTAAAATTAACTTCCAGATAGGCGATAGAAATTGTCGGTAATAACAAGCTGTTCAGAAATGAGTCCAAAATCCATTAATTTTACATAATTTAACCATGAGTTTTATCCCCATCATAAATCATCGACTCTGAATTTGTTTTTATGGCTTTTTTTTGTTATCTTTTAACAGAAAACCTGATGGTACTGTTCACTGTCGGTTCTACATTCATTCTTCTTCATATCATCGGAAATTCTTGGTGTACTTAGGGGAAAAAAACAAATCAAATAAATGAAGGAAAAAATATGATTTTTAGTTATTTTGCCCACCAGATTACAGCAATCATTAATTTAATTTCTCTGCAAAAATGTATAGGTTATCTATGGAAACTAAATATTACTACCAACAGTTCGTTGCAATTTTTTGCAATCAGTAAAAAAGATAAATATCTGTCAGAGGTTTGAAAAATATTTGTATTACGACTCGCATATCCTTATTTTAAATTGCAAATCAAAAACTTATTAATTTTTTATATGACGAATTTCGAATCGAATGTATTTTTTATGGGATTTTTATTCTACCTTTCCTAGGGATTTTCTAATATCCCAATCTATTCATTTTTAAACTGTTCAAGTTTACCCTTTTTCTCCAATATTATGTATCCCACTTGGATAACAAAAGATTTGAATATTGATGGAACCGATAGAAAGGATATGATATGGGGAATCGTCGTCGAATATATATTTATGAAGTCACGTCACTATATTCTAAATAAAATGAAACATTTCCCGTGGGACCCTGTGTCTGGAATTTGTTTTTAAAAGAGGTGATTTGGTTGGGTATCTCTGAAAAGTCAATGAGATAATATTTGATGAAGGGAGGATGTGATTATCTAGAATTGCGTAATGTTAAGTAATATTTCTGTATACATGATCGGGTATACGTATCGTACGTAATGAATAATTGAAAATGGTTATCCGATAATACGGGACCAATCTTTCAATCACCGGAATTTCACTTTATTTTTTATTTTTAAATTATACGCTCTACACTTCAGTGTTCAACATTCATTTGATTGTGTTATTAATCCTGATATTCCTTTTCTTTTTTGCACATTCGGGTATTAAATATTCTCCAAAGGGGGACGAATATGGGTTGAGGTGGGTGGATATACTAGTATTAAAACTCTTCAAACAGGGTACCCGGGTGAGGATACGGTAAACGGATATCATGATTTTGATAGCACTTTATCATGCAACATATTTTTTGGATACAATATTATATTTTCGACGGACAACTCTCGGTACGAATGTGTCAAGAATATGTGTGTATGGTATATTATACATATTTTCAATATAGAAAATGGTTAAAAATATCGAATGGAATATTACGGTTATATTACAGTAAAATCGTATCGTATATGGGGCGTTAATGTGTAAAACCATCATACGGTGGCAATGAAAAATGTTTTCGGAAATGAGATTAGGATTTTTACATGGATATTGGTATATAGCTCTAGTATAATGATACATGTTTGGTTAAACAAAAATTTCGATATATATTTTCTCACCCACTGCCGGGAACCCATTTCCATTTACACACTCAAATTACATCCCATACCGTCTACTCCAAGAGTTTATTTTATATATATTTTTTTTACTATAAAGGGGGAAAGTGTTAAATTGATGATTTTTTGTGCCATGGTAATTTATATAAATCACGAGTTAAGATGAAAGATTACATATCATCAAAAACTGTATTATATTGTTCCCCGTAAGAGAGAGGTTAATATGTCGATGGGTAGAAAAGTTTAATTTTGATCAAATTATTGTTCAAAGGGCTTATTCATTTCTTCTCTAACCTACAGAGTAAATAATTTCATGGATTTATATTACCCGTCGCTTATGTATGAGGGTATACCCATCCTATGTTGCTATAGAACTGGCAACTTTGTTTTAATTATACACTTCTGTTGAATACTCGATTTTCCGATGAAACACTGGAAATATCTATGAGCTTTTTAGTCTTTAAAGTTGTTTATTTGCCCTACTTTCGACGTCCCAATATTTTATAATTTATTTCTATAATCAATTTTAAATTATTCACAATTTCTAATTGTCAGAACTGAACCACGGTAGATAGAGCTATATGAAATGCGATCAATTTAGATACTTAATTAAAAAAGTCAACATCAATTTGTATCTCGTTTGACAACATACACAATTTATTGTACAATAATATTACTATTATGTGTTATTGAAACTGCGGCACTGTGGCAATTTTCCAACCAGGATACATTTCTTACTTCGATACCCAGGTTAGATTGGTCTTACTTATACTTACGATTCAGTAATTTTTATTATTTAGCTGATTAAAAATAAATTCATTTGAATTAAAGTTAAAAAATTATTAAAATCCCTACAGTGGACAACCATTAATATAACTTCATGTATCGCTGTCATCAAATATTCAGAATTCTAAGCAAGGATTGCAGATATAGATAACCGGAGGGCCTCATTTTAAATTTATGTACCGCTTCCATTACATTTTAAAAACGTTAAGAACCAACCAAAAAGAAGAAGAGCATGTTAATTAATGAAAAATATCTCATAGTCCGAGGTTCAATGATACATCGATGTGTAATTTTTCCAACAGACACGAAGACACATTAATTTTCCTCCTGACGATTTGATGATAGTTTTCCTCCGTTTTCATTTCATTTTTTTTTTGTGATTTACTTACTCCAAAAATGAAAACGCTGATGAAAAACAACGTGCGATGTCTTTCGACATACATATTTCTACACGTCATTTATTAGTACGGATGAAAAAAGAATGAGAGAGGAAAATATAGGCAATCGGAGAAATCGGTATACGAGCCACTAAGTAGTCAGATTCTTGATGAGATGGGAATGAAGGGTTTTTATACCATACTTTTTTATTCATATCAATTCCAAACCCATTAAGACGAGTCTACAGTTTACATGATGAGAAATGGACATTTCTAGACAGAAAGAAATCTCATTTGAAATGTTTTCTTTTTCAATTCATTTTCTTTTCCTTTTTTTCTAAGGGAATTAGACAAGGCTTTGACCAGATTAAGCCGATTATGTATTATCGTATTATATACTCATGCCAGGAGGTTAGAGTAATTGTACATCTAGCAAACTTATGGTATTTGAAGATAGCATAAATTTATATGCGTAAACTCCCGCTATGACCATTAATCAAATTGCTAAATATACGATCTCCAACTTCTTTGAAAATGGCAAAAGAAATGGTGTTTCATTTGATTATCATTTGACCCTTAGTGTGATGAATTGTGGACCTTAGTAGAAATTTCATAAAAGGTTGAAGTCCGATTTTCTTTGTTATAATACACACACTCCGTACTTAGATGACTTTATTAAAATTTCGGTAATCAACCATTATCTTAATTAGGTTGCCAGGAAAATACTTACAATATTAATACGAAATATTAACCTAATATTTATCTAAACTCATGGCATGGATATTTAATGTTCAATTTTCGATGTGAAAATTATATACACTCAATACTGTTTTTACACAGTAGATACGTTCCAGAGAAAACCGTGTATAAAAAAAACGTGTAAAAAAAGGGTACGTTCCCAAGTTTTTAAAAAATCGAGGAAATTCCTCAAATAATTCAAATTGTTTTATTTTTATTCAAATATATAGACAGAAAATGCATCAAAAATATGAGAATAATGAGAATGTTAGAACTATTCAGCTCAACAACTAAATTTGAATAAAAATAAGTCACAGGTATTTTATTTACCAATGACTTCATTGTTTGAAATTTCAGTGCTACTAATCTACCAAGATAAAACATCGAAAAATGTTAACCATTCACAATTAACAATTTTTATTACTTTAGAATTAATAATTCCATTTATGTATTATTATACATTACTTATTAATGTATGTAGGAACTAGAATTCCTAAAATTGAAATAAAAAACCGTGCAAACCAAAAAAAATCGTGTAAAAAAGTAATTGGGGAAATTTTTTGAACCGTGTAAGAGTAAAACCGTGTAAAAAAAGACCGTGTAAAAACAGTATTGAGTGTATATGAATTCTAATTAATTTTTATGAACTTAGGGGCACTAAACATTCAACCTTTTTTTCAAATTAATTTCGAAACCAATAAATAAACCAATTTCCAAATTAAAATTCTCGAATTTTCAATTTGAATAATTGTAACGAAATCGATTTGGAAAATTAATAAATCAAAGATGAAAAAAATTTGGGAAATGATTTTGTAGATTGCGTGCCCACAAAACCGCAAAAATATCCAATTTGTATCTGAACAGGCGGAATGGGGGAAAGGAAGAAAAATCGCCCGAAGAGTCTGTAGTACACTAATTATGTTGCTTAAAATAAATATAGCATTTTGTAAATCGTCAATATTCATACAAATTGTAATAAATTCTTTTTTCTGGGTCTGTTCCCCCTTTACCGATTCTCCCAAATATCAATTGAACTGGAGATAAGTTCATATTTTTATTTGGTTTAAATTCAAATATCCTCTTTTATACGTTCAGTTGGAGATGTTTGTAGAACTAACAGAGTGTCCCATATTATATTTCCAATAAAGAGTCCTAAAATATTTTAAATTATAAAGGAACTAATTAAATAAATTATATATTTTCAGTTATATGTATATTCAAATTTAAAGTTAAAATACTTGTTGTTTGAGACCTCGTACGTTTACTGCTATGTTATAATATTTAAATAAGACATTCTATATATTCTAAAAAATTAGTCTTCCCTCGTTTTCTTTCTTGCTCATCTGTGTCTCTGTCTTTACAGAGAAAGAAAAAATATCATAATAAAATTGAATCGATTTTAATTGCCCCAAAGGCTAAATTATTATTTTTGTAATGAACCACAATATTTTCTTGTGGCTTGGGTTTATTTTTTGTTGATGATAGGGTACTTCAAAATCATTACATTTCAAAGATTTATTTCAGGAATCGGGGTGAAATTACTGAAGGGTAGGATACCCTGTATATAATTCAAGATATGGTTTTCTGTGGCTGTCTGTCATCCTTGTAAATGAAGGGGCCCCCAAAATATAGAATAGCAATTTGGCTGGTGTGAGCATTTACAGATAAAAATTTTGAATACATAATTTGTACGGGATGTAAAGGAGATGTCCCAACAATATTTATAATTTGTTGCCCGAAGGAACGTATATTTTAATCATTGGGATGAGAAATGTATACACAGTCAGTTTATATGCAGGATAATTTAAGACACCCTTTTACTATACGTCTATATTTTTTGTAGACAATGTAAAATTTGTCAACGAAATTAAAGATGATATTGTCCTAAATACAAGTGATGCTTTTAGTTTGTTAACAAGTGGAATGAAATTGCATTAATAAATTATTTAAAATAAAAATGCGAGAGTGAAATGAACATAAATTACCCTAATTAATTTAAATGACTAACTATGTAATGTAAAGCTTGATGTACCACATATGGTATGGAATTATTTATTGTATGAATTATTGACTGGAAATTATTTGGTTGGAGGACCTAATATATTAAATTTTTTAAAGTTTCTGATTCATACATTTATTTCGGGACCGTGATAGACGATTAGGATAACCATTTGCTACTTAGTGTTGCTTTCTCAATCAATATAGTCAAAAGGTTATATCTCGTTTCACCTAATTCGCTGGGTATAGGTAGCATCCCTAATTTTAAGTACATATATACATTTCAAGTAGTTTTGTTTTTGTTTTCGTTTTAGAGTCGATATTAAAATTGTTTTAAAAAAGAAATAGCTGGAAGAGATGTTTTCTTAAACAAATACACCAGCGTTAAACCATATTTTCCGTTTCTCTGACAAGTACCAGCTGTAATGAGATATTACAAAAAAAACCGCTTTATCCTTCTGCCATGGTTGGATTCTTATGTTTTTTGTATATTATATTTGTTTTTGAGCAGTTTTTTTTATTTTTTATTTTATTCTTTTATAAATTTAAATTTCCCATTTTTTCGCTCATCTCGTTTAGTTATGCTTCTTTATGTATTTTTATACATAAATAAATCGTTAAATTATTGTTGGAAGAGGTCCGTTTTTTCTCCTCTTCTATATGGACCGTTCTTTGGCAAGAAGTTATTATTTGTGTTTTCTATTCTCAACTTTTCATCATTCGTTCTGATCCATTAACGATTTTTGATTTTACTATTGCTAACAACGATACTATTTCGGTCACAAAATCCAGGTTATTCGTACTCTATAATAACATTTTCAGTTAATGACTTTTCGTAAATATTCATTCAATATGCACTTGGTATTCCTTCTTAATATCAACGTGGAACATTAGTTTGGCTGTTTCAGTTTGTATTTTAATTTTTTTTCTTTTATGTAAGAGAAGATGGTTCTGTCACACGGCCAGGAATATAGTTACAAGCATTCTGATAGCTTAAAATATATATAAAACTCTTTTCTAATGAGCTATAAGAGATAGATATTTGCTATATAGATGAAATTAATAATACGCCCAGCTTTGAAAGTTTTCCCCCATTTTCCATGTACCCATGTAATTAGAGGTCGTTCATATATATTTTTCAGGGTTGGCGGATGAAATAAAATAATTATTACGTATAATAACGAGAAAAGAGAAAGTTACAAGGAAAGACAGAAAAAAATACATAAGAAAAAACGGCAACGATAAAGAGAAACTTGAGCAATTATAATAATAAGATTGGGGTTGCAATGGGTGCAAATGGTGACGGCACACAGCATAGAACCCTACCAAAAAAAAATTAAATATAAGGTTATATTTTGGAAAAAAAATGTATGGCCAGTGGGAAGAACTATTTCGTGTTCCCTACATTGTGTAATAGTTTTTAACTATATACAGCAATTTCTCTAAAAATACTTTTGACAATTTAGTAGGATGTTTCCGGGGCATTATTCTATTGTTGAAAGTTATTTTGTTAAAATAGTTGTTTTTCCTTATTTTATATTTTTTGATTCCTTATATAATTCCCATTTGTATAATTCGTTCTGTTCTAATTCATTTTGTAATTAGCCCGGGTGAATTAATATTCAGCATAAATGTATAATAATATCTAGTGACTATACTAGTGTAATTTCTCGACTAGTACTAGTAGAGGAAGGTATATCTAATCTATTCGACTCCTGTCTATTGAAATTCGATTATAAAAACAGGCCCAATATTATAAGCTCCGCAAAAATTGTTCCGTCTAATAGACTTCATATACTAAATCCTATAATTTAGTTATAATTCTATATTCCAATAAAACCCCGCAATTAGTATAATAAAAATCACCCTTTTATGTCAGCTGAATTGTATGTATATGCTCTCATTTGCATTAATCGAAAAAATAGAAATAGAGAAATATATGGGATGATTATAATTCCACCAACGTGGCTGTCTATCTTTGTATCAATTAATGTTAATTACATAAAAATAGCACATTGTCGTCGTTAAAACATTTGTTTCTGTTAAAAAAAAATTGCATAAAATTGCAAGGGAATACAATTCCTGGCATATGCATAATTAAAGTAGATATTGGATCGTATAGTGGAGGCACTACAGGACAGTCGCAAGTAGATGTTCCGACTTGAGTCAATTCTCTTAGCATAATATCTTCGCTCCGGGCCTGACTACGTAACTTATAGTTACCGTAGATTTTTATATATTTAAAATATAATGGATCAGATTAATCAGTGAGGGATTTACTCTTGGACAAATAGGATAGAGAAATATGGTGGAACAGAAAATATCTTTTGTAAAAAATCCTCCATAATCGCATCGAAGTTGAACTTCAGATACAACGTATAATGAGTAGGGCGATTTTAGTTATGGATGATTATCCAACATTGTAAATTTTAAAATAATGTAAAATACTTTATATGTATTATGACGAAAAAAAACCATTGCAACATTATATCGGATAGAAGGAATATTAATAAAAATCTAGTCGCTTGTTAGGTTATCCACGGCCACAGGGTTATCAGGAAACCTGCTAATTGTTTTTGTTGATTTTTTTTATTCGAATAGACCTATTCATGTTCTCGATACCCGGAAAATTGTTAAAACAATTTTAAAATTCAATATACAAGAAATCAGTACCCAACAATCTCACAATGTGAACGGTGAAAATACAATGTAGGCACGCACCTACGAGCCAAAAATAATACGCGAATTTAATATCCTTCAGCACTAAATCTATACCCATAAAATGTGTATGTATTAAATATAATAATTAAATATATTCTGGTTTTATATTTTATTAATAATTGCAAATTTTAATTATGATATTAACATATGCAATATAAAATTTCATAAATATGCATGCATTTCGATTAATAAAATCCGTGTTTTATACGATACTTGAAAGCAATGTGTGCAATTTTAAATATGCCCTGGAATACGCTAATATCTATTTCTAATAACCAAATAGTTACATCTTTGTCCCAAAAGAGAATTTGTACTCAAACCAAAACAAACTTATTGAAAAATGTTTATGTAAAACTATAAATCATATACGCTTGAGGAAAAAAATATCAAATCTGATGCACAATTACTTTGTTTGGGTGTGCAACGAGGCAATAAATTTGTTCTGTTTATTTAGTCATCTCCATCCCGATCTCTTATTATATAATTAAAATTCTTTAAATATTCTCTAATATCATTTCGTTTGGTTCTTCATAATATTTTCGAAGCAATTAAGATAAAATTTTCAGAGATAGAGAAAAAAACGGGGTCACTTCACATCTTCATCATATAATACAATATATACTCTTCCCATACATGTATCCCATTTCGGAAAATCGTTTCACAAATAGCTATGGGATGGAATTCTATACATTTTATGATGAATACCATTTGGTGATATTTATTATCGGTATAAAAGATTCAAGTTAATTAAGCGAGACAAAATGAAATAGAAATGGAAAACGTTTTATTTTTTCACTTTATTTCGTTCCCAAAATCACTTGAAAGGATTTTTAATATTTTGACAGCTACTATATATATGATTTAAGTTTAGTGTTGACAATTAGAAGGCGCCATAAGATTAGGGCCGTAAAATAAATCAGATTAGACGATCCATTATCCAAAAAGTTAACAAGGAATCAATCAATCAAAAATATAGGATCATATCTATATTTAAAAAAAAAATCTCAAATACAGGGATGGCTAAAGTAATAATTATAAGTGGCCATGTATATTAGGGAGGTTCGATAGAAAGTTCCGCTATAGAGTTGTGATTATTTTTGGGGAACATTATTTTTTTTAAAAAAAATGTTTAGAACTTGCACCAAAGTGATTTGTAAATTATTGACACTTTTTTGCAAGATATTTTTATTTACCTCA
>JANTOP010027016.1:0-12272 GCA_027564815.1 Symmerus nobilis | reverse complement strand
GATGTTGTAAGTTGCGCATAGATGGAGAATTGAAGAAAGGAACCCAAACAAAAATATTTATTTGTGCATTGCACGTATATGGGCTTTGTAATTCTGTATACATTATATCTTCTTTGCTTGAAGCCATCATAATGCGCAATAATATGTATTTCGTTATTTTTTGTTTCAGATGGTGCATATTTTTTTTAAAAAAACATACGGTTATTTTAAGAGAAGCATAAAAAATGTTGTATTCAAAGTATTGATCACCGTCAGCTTTACATTTTCTCCATCTTTTGGTTAATTTATAAATTCTGCCCCAAAAGAACTTTTCTGATTTCGTCGAACACGAATCACCAAATTGTTCACTTCTTCAAAACTGGCGAAGTGCTTTTTAGACAATCCGTGCCCATTGACCGGAACAAGTAGTGATCAGAAGGAACAAAGGCTAGTGAATACGGCGGAAAATTTAACAGATCAACTGGGTACGATTTCAGCATGTTTTCAACGATTTTTAACTTGTGATTTTTAACAGTAAAATGTATTGTAGCTAATCACTTTTGTGTCTTCTGGCCTGTTCCGGCCGTTTTTCGATCCGTGTTATATATAATTCAAATTGATCATTTGTTCCCGGTAAGGTTCGCCATTAATCGTTTCATCAGATCTCAGCTAATCGTAGTACACCATCTTGATCCTACCAAACGCAGAGTAGGATCGGATTCTTTCGGAAGCGATTTGTCTTGCCGTCGATATTGGTGGGGTTGTGGAAATAAAAACTTCGATTTTTGGCGTTTGAGATTCTCGAAATATATCCACTTTTCATCAATAGAAACGATTCGATGTAAAGAGTTCCTTCTCTTATGTCTTTTTACGAAAGTTGATGAAGCTGGTGAATTCTCGGTTCTGTACTGTTTCCATCTCCACCAATTTTTCTTCCGATGATTTGGGACCAATTTTCCTTCTTTTTGAATCTTTTCCATCGCTGGTAAAAGGTAATAAAAATATAGTAATGAATTATAACTTTCCGCAAGTGCACTTTTTTGGAATAAAATGCGACATTTTTAAGCGCAAACAAATCTATGATGTTAACGCTTTCAGGAAATTTGACATATGGCGTCTTCAAGTTTGATGTTAGCGTAACAAAATGATATTTGGTGTCAAATCGCATATCTGTCAACATATGTGTTACTCCATCTATTGAAAAAAATTCTTATTATTAACAGCCCACCTAGTAATTTGCCCGTCAACCCTCCTATCTTTTATTATCATGCATTTATTCCTTTTGTTGTTCAACATCTCATGGTACAGGACTAAAGGTATTATTTATTTAAAGCCTTGTTCGGACTGTGCTAGTAATTTAATCGAGTGGTAAGTAATTTAGTATCTAAATGTGTCTGAACAACACAAGTCAATTTAGTTGAGTCAATCCTTTTTATCCTTTACTCGTCCGAAATAGAGAATAAAATGGATTGACTCCACTAAATCACGTACTCAGTGCCGGTCTTAGCCTTCTTGGCGCCCTCGGGCAGTGTACTTCAGGGCACCCCTTGTAACGAAATTCGTAAAATATATTTATATGTTGTATCTTCTAAAATATAGTATTATAATATTATTACTAAGAATATGATTAGCTATAAGTTTAATAGTAGAAAGAGGCCCATCGCCATATCAGATGGCCCATCACTGCTATGATCGTATTTATAATTCGAAATAACCCGCCAGGGAAAAATTGCTCATCGATTAAATTAAATTATTATAATATTAAAATGTACTACGTGAAATTTGGATAACAATTAAAACAAGATTTTGAAGAGAATTTTTTTGGGTTGGCGCTAAAAAAACGGGCATTATGTTGGGAGGCTCCAACCCGGCTAGTTGATGATAAAATAAATATACAAGCTAAAGATAAAAGTGAGAATAAATAAATTAACAAGCAACAAAAAGTAAAAATCAGCGAAGAATCAACAACAAGTGCATGAACGACTAACATCAAGGATAACGTAAAAACAGGAACATTATTAAGAACATCTTTACGAAAAGAATGGAGGCGAAATCATCAATCATGATTTTAGCGTGATGGGCCATTAGGTAGAATAGGTAATTTTAAGAAAACCCCGAATTATTAAATGTAAGTGCTTAATTAAATAATTATTTAAAGTAATATTTTAATTTGTTTGAAATAAATTTGTATTGCCTTTAAAAGAAAAGGAATTATTTGAAATTCGTTTCGTTTTCCATCCACCTACTAAAAATATAAAAAAAAATAGTAAAATGTCCGATTTATCTCATTCCGATTAATCTATTTCATAATTAGTGAGAAATCGGTACACCCTATTGAATTGAAATATTGATTGTTACTAAACAAAAATTCGGCTCGGGCGTGCCTTCAGCGCCCCAACCAGGCTAGCGCCCTCGCACTCCCCAAAGGCCGGCGCTGCACGTACTAAACTACTCGAGCCACTAGACTAAATTACTAGCATAGTATGAATAAGGCTTAAGACACCACACTACTGTTATGAATGCAAGCAACGATTAAATGTAAAAAATGAATTAAACTATGTAGTTAATCTCTATAGTAGTTAATCGACTATGTAGTAGTCGAAAAGTTTTGCTTTCCAAGTTATTCATACCTAAGGGTTGGTGACAAAATTTTGTTACTTATAGAATAATAGTATTAGATATCTAATATTCTATACATGTAGGGTTTTTTATATACAGGGTAAAATTTTAGTTTTTAATTCGATAATAAATTGAATTATAATAAAGTAAAATATAATAATTATTAAACAATTAAAAATAATATATCTACCGAAAAACAACTTTAATTTTGTAATTTAGAAAAATTTGTATTCAATTGGACTTATAATATAATCAAAAGTATAAATTGCTACTGGACCGTTACTCCAGGGTTTTACAACCTAAATACATATAATATAATTTGTAATTATCTAAATTGTGATAGAGGTGGTAAATGACTTCTGAACTAAAAATATTGTTTAGGAAAGTAATTTTAAATAGAAAAAAATAACTTCTAATTTTAAGTAGCTTTGGTCTTAATTTAAATGTTGTTAAATCATTATTGTCAAATCGAATCCATGTAGACAGGCCATGCCGTTGTTTTTCAGTTTTTTCGCTTCTTTTTATTAAAGCGAAGTTTTTGGAAACTTTGTTCGGTACTTCGAAATTGCAAAGATGCAGTATAAAAGCATTAGATAGAAAGTATAAATTAACAAGTATAAAAAAGCTACTTAAAGTAAATTTTTTTTTGAGAAATTTAGTCATTTAATGGTGATTTATTTGCAAACTTCCGTTTAATACACCGGAAGTGAAAGATTTTCCAATAACTTTAGTTGGTAAAACAGACTTTTGTCTTGCCGATCTAACGGTATTACTGTCCTATGTTATCCGCTTATAAATAAATAACTATGCCAAAAATTCTTTTCTGGGCCATGAAAATTTTTCTCCAATTGTCCTTTAAAAGATTAATTCTGAAAGTAAAAACGAAAGATATTAATTACAAAAATTTTGGAAAATTATATCGATGTAATTTTGACGTATTTTGGATTGTATTTGAGAAGGAACTTCTAAGTTTTGAATTTAAAAGTAATTGTACCAACTCTATAATTTACGCAATGGACCTTATGGCCTCACGCGGAAGCGTAGTAGTGTTACTACGCACAGCCTGCTCTAACCTAACTCTATAATTTTATTGTTTTGCGCAAGATAACATATTTTAGACAAATCGGTTAATATGATATAAATAGAAATAGCACTTGTTTTTGTCCAGCTCCAGCTCGTGGCAGTATAAAACTTGCTTGTGTACTAAAGTATCATAAATAAATAAGTATGTTTCTAGGGCTTCAAGAAAAAGTTATCATCCACAACATTAATCACCGAATTCGAGAACATTAGGGAATTGGAATTGGAACTGGACATATAAGTAAATATCGAACAGTATTTAATGACAGCGAAAAATTATAGAAACCAAGTTAATCACATCGCTATACGGAGTTAAGATTATATCGTGTTTCATATAAAGGTTCAGCTGTTTCCCTCTTTTCGCTTGTACTTTTTCTAATTTCTATTTATATTTTTATAGCATTAAAGTCCGACTTCTAATTTATACTTATTATTCAATACATTCTGCTGTAAATTTATCATATAGTATCATAATATAGGTAGGCGTATAAACAATATATAAAATAATATATACCAATTACATATACTAATGCTATTTCTGAAAAGTGCGTAAAAAGCTTGTACTACTCCTAATCAATAAAGTTCGTTCAAAGTATTTTCAATCAAACATTGTAATACCTACGACGCAGATTTATGGAGTTTGAAATTTTGAAGATAACCCATAGCCAGTAGTCTTGACTTCGAGAAATGTTTATAATACTATAATAGAAATATCTACTGGGATCACTGGGTGAGTCTTCTGACTTCGTTCGGGGCCCCTATATAAATTTACTAAACAAATTTACTTACTTTACTTTGTTTTTTAAAGCCGTGTTTACAAAACATCTCAGATAACATATTTTAATCTTTATTCCCATTTTCAATATCCGATTTTATCTTTGGTAATTCTAAGTGGTACAAAACTTCGCAGTATGTAATATACATGTTCACGGTAGGACCATATTCAGGAAACTTAAAGAAAATTCGATTTTAAATTTTGTTTCATTAGTTGCTCTCTATAATAGCAAATATAAATTGATTGGTTCTAACGCACGTTACTTAATCACATTAACTATCCAGCCAAAAAACCTTCCCTATGTAACCGAAATGCAGAAATTAGGTTAAAATGAGTTAAACTGACATTCGACAAATATTTAGTAAAAAGATATTACGTGTACCGACAAATTTATTTTTACAATTGAAGTTTCATCTGTACTTTCTGACCTGTTATTTTTATTTTGGATAGAATATGAGAAAGTACAATTATGTTAACTTTCTTGATGTATTAAAACATTAAAAACGTCCCTAAAATAACTATACGAGTATGTTAAATTATGGATATATATATATAATAATAATATATATATATCTGTTTAACTCTTTGATTATATGATGAATGATTAATTCCTGCATTTATACTAAAATATCAAGAAAACACTATCTGCAAGTTATGGGTTATCTCCATCAACGAACGCCCTTCCGCAGTATGAAGTTTTTACATATATGAAAACTGTTCGAACTTTCTTGCACCTGGGTATTCAACTAAAGTAAAATTCAATATAAAAGCTTTGCAGATGGCAAATGCAGAAAATTGTATTATATACTTATAGTTTCTTGATTTAACATTTATATATAAAATGTATATAAACAAGTAAACATTTCCTATTAGAAAAACATTTGTATGACATAATGAATATCAAACGGTATGAAAATAAAAATTTGTAAAATAGGAATTTGGGCGGCCAGGGGGTCGGTTAAATTATTTGTATTATTATGGTGCCGCGGGCGCCACGCAACGAAACGCAATATTATTGCGCTGTCAGAAGGTCATTTTTCATATAAATAGATAAGCAATTATTATATAACGATAACAGCACAGTACTATAGTTAGATATTTTACTAGTAGTCAGTAGAATGTCTGTAAAATATTAAGTTCGCAGAAATGTACGCATATTATTTTTTTGTATTCCTTATTTTCAAGTTCACTAATTCTTTTGCTCCATAAACTGCTTACTTTATAAACTCAACGTTGATATGAAATGAATTTGAGCTCACTGTCCGCAGTACAAAACCATATTAGATCAGTTTCGGGTGGGTCCTTAACGATCCCTTCTCATTGGACACGATGTATACTGTTCGCATCCTTCATTTCTGGGTTTTCACGGTGACTTTAGAGTAGTTTAATCTTCTTGCGATGATTATAGTCGAAACGTCGGTAATTTTGGATTGCATGTTGTAGATGAATTTCACAATGCAGTGGCTGTTAGTGTCATTTTAAATAACCGGCGGCTATACAGATGTGTAACCAAATTTATATCTCCAGATACTACCCTTAATTTATCCCAATTGAATTAAAAATTCGTTAATAGTATTGCTTAGAAACACCCAGAGGTAAATGGTGGCACGCCTAGTATTCGCATTGGGTTTAATCTTATCTTGCTAAAAGAATGACAATGGTAGAAAGTATGTTCCTGAATATGGCAAAAGAATGGTCTAATATAGTGTGTAATACCATGTTATATTCTTGGATTGCAGGACCATAGGACGGTATCCCAAAATATTATTTTTAGGTGGACGTCCTTTAATCCTCGCAAAATCAAGATGTAACCAACCAAAGGAACCATTTGATGCTGTGGGAGAAGTTAAAAAAATACAGGAAGTGCCAGTCTTCAGAATAACACCATTCTAATAAGCAATTACTCAGGAAACAAAATGATTTTTTTTTTCAAATTTCGATTATTTAAATTTGCAAAATTGTCATAAAAATTGATGCTATCATGGAAATATTATCTCCCGTACACATAAATACTACACTTTTATACTAGAAAACTAAATTAGCATTAGAGTTAAAAATTGGTCATATTGTAACATAATATATAATTGTTAAATAAATATGAATTTGTTAACCAGTTGACTTAAGGTACTATTCTACATTGAAATGCGACAAAACGCTGTTTTTCAATATTTTTTTCTCGTTTATTATAGCACTTATTCAAAAGGTTTTCTTTACAGTATTATACATAACCATAGGTATACAAAAAAATTTGTTTACGATTTAGCTTTCAAGTTGTCAGCGGTCTGCAGAGGGCGCGGTGAGACATGTGAAAATGAGAATACTTGCGAATGACACGATTTCTCGGAAACTATTCATCGGATTTTAATGATTCTTATCTCATTTTGTACATTTTGTTCTTATCTAAGACCACATCCAGAATGAGCAAAAAATATTGAATCCCCTTCAAATGGCGAAATTTTTAATAAATTCGGTAAAAAACTACTACTAACTATTACTAAAAAGTAATGAAAATTTTTCGTTCATTCTGGATGCGGCACTAGAAGACTCAAAAATACACAAAATGAACCATGCGACATTAAAATTGGACGTGTGGTTCCAGAGAAATCTTGCCATTCGTTTCCAAAAACCCTATTTCGAGAAAAACAGGTTTAAAGTTTCTTGTACCATATATTATACGTTGTACTTATCTAGTCTAAAATCCTGTAATTTGTTTTTAAATCGGAACGTTCAGGACTGCAGCTGAGGTCTAATCTGTTGAATGGGAAATAATTAAATGTGTTTTAAAGTAGCCACAGTATGGAAAAAACAAATAATCAAGTCTTCTTGGTTCCAGAATTTCCCATAACGTAGTTAACACATGCAATTAGTGAGTAATAATCTGATTTATTCACAACACATTTTATCATAACCCGGAAGTGAAATGATAAATTTTCATTTCTCTGACTATCTTGAATTATAATTTATTACGTGATGCGTTTTAGTTAGTTTAGTTTTAGTCATCAGTTATATATATTAATTTATCGGTCATTCCACGATGACGGAAGTGACGTTCTACCCATGCTTTCGATAACTAGAACTACAATATATGTTATATGCTGAGATGTATGGAGAATAGTATAGTAACGACTTTCACTATCATTTTTTATAAACTTTGTTGTTTCTTATTACACGCTAATTACTAAGAAAATGTATCTTAAATACATATACATATGACAGGTGTAATTATCTATCCACATTTAAAGTCGAGAATGAACGGTAAGAAGTTTCTAACAAATAAATTACTGGACCCCAAATATAATTCCTAAATTCAAATCTGAATTATTGCAAAATAATTATTTAACATAAGTTCGGAATAGAGGATTGTAGAGAGGCGAGAGCAGGGCCGTCGAGTGGAAATTCGAACCCGGGACTGAACACTTACAGGCCCATATACGTGACATAAAAAATTAAAGATCCAAGGTATGCGGAGTGGAATCTGCACAAATTTCACACCCGTATTTTAAATTGTACAACCCTGAATCTCTTTTATGTCATGAAGTTAAATTTCTTATTTTAATCTATTAGTTAATTGCGTAAATTATGGGGAATAACAAGAAATGACGTCGAAAAAACGCCCGTTCATGTGGCTAAATCCTATAGAGAGTTCGGGAGAAAATTCAATTGTGACGGGAAAACAGTTAAAAAAATATGTGATAGCAATGGGAGTTAAAAAGCGATCGAGAAAAATTAAGCCGACAGTTTCAGAAGCGAAAGTAGCAACTTAGAAGTTACGTCTCCATAGTTTGGTGGAAAAATTGTCTTACGCAAAAAATTATGTTATTTGTATAATGAATGATGAGTCATATTTCACTTAGAATACAAATGATTGGCAAGGCAATTATTATTTTTAGAAGACGAATGGCCCAGTTGATGTAAACGTTAAATTTGTTGAGCATTCAAAGTTTCCGAAGAGAGTTTTGCTTTGGAATGCCATCGGCCCTCGCGGTATGTCGAAACCAGTGTTATTTTGAGTCCGGTTTAGCCGGTGATCGTTACATTAACAAATGTCTACCCAAAGTTGTTGAATTTATAAGAGAAGGGTTTTGACTGGATTTGACTTCGAGTCACTACGCCAAAAACACTTTAGAAGCCATGATTTCAGCTAAACATCCCGCACACCCCAAAAACGGAAAATCCACCTAACGTCCCACAACTGCGTCCGATCGAAGATATCTGAGAAAATTTAAAAAGACGAGTTTACGCCAATAATTTTCGACCAAAGAACATTGAAGGTTTGAAGCGAAAAATAAAATTAGAGCTCAACAAAATCCCAATATCGACTTTTACGATCGCAACGGAGAAAGTACCACAGAACTGTCGTAAGGCTGCTCGGATAGGACCCAATTTTTTTTGCATTAACTTAATGTAGAATTAACAAAAACCAATAAAATTAAAAGAAATATTTGGAATATAAAAAATAGGTCGCTTTGAAATTTGTGCAGCTTTCATTCCGCATACATTAGTAAAATATGGTCCGAAAAAAATAACATGCTGATTTCTTAAGTGTTTTCGACTTTCCTAATTTAATCATTTATTAAATTAGAAGAAGTCGACTATGATACAAAACTGTAATGTACATGCACTTACGGTTTATTGTAGTCTTTTTTATCAGAAAAATTGTATAATATTTATGTAGAGAAATAAGAAGATTTCCGGGCCGCTTTAGAAACCCGGGCTCAGGACTTTCCCCCCTTTCTCACCCCCCTCTCGGCGGCCCTGGGCGAGAGAGAGGTTTATACATCAATTTTGAGAAATTAAACGATCTAACTAAGATTTATTGATGGTATTGCCCTTAAAGTACTAACCCTTAAAGTCGCTGCAATACTTAAGAAATTTTATGTCTATTCTACGAAAATCGAGCTTAAAATGAACATTATTATAATAATAAAACAAATTATGTGAAATGTAAGCGTGTACCGAGTTATACTAATAGACTGCTCAATCACTGAGGGAGTTATAAGCTATAAATATTCGGTTATAGTTTGCTTCATTACCTATTTTGCTTTAGTAGCTGATTGTAATGTTTCTTTAATTTAATTTTAAATTTTTGTTGATTGTTGTTATTACATAGAAGTTGAAGCTAGAAGTTTAATATTATATTGGATTTCTTAATGTTTATTAATTATTTTTATCAATGGATTAATTTAAGTCTAATTTCTTTATGTTTGAATAACCTCAATCGCACCCATTTTCACCATTATCGCTTCCCCTTAAGGGGGTACATACCTCCAGCAATGAGCAAAAATGAACGTTTTTATTTTTTATTTTTTCGGAGATATATATATCTTTAAGAATAAGAGAAAAATGTTATTACACATTATCCATGGTCCTTAAACTATAGGAAAATAAAATTTTAAATAATAAATTATATGTGAAAACGATGATACTTCAAGCCACTATTGGAAAAACGCGACTTCACAGTCTGCAAGATATTTTCCGTGTAGGTTGGTGGATCTGAAAAATAAAAAAGATTCCTGTAAAGAAATGTTGTCGTTATAGTCTGTCGAGCCAAAATCTTAAATTTATTATGAAATTTTCAAGATTAAAAAATTATTATTATGAAGAATTTTGATTTTTCATGGCTCATAACAAATGGATAAAAACAAAATATTTAAAAACCAGCTCGACAGACTATAGAGAATGTATTTCTGAAGATTTTAAATAAAAAAATATCTAAGAATCTTTAAATCTTCTCGAAATATAGTGCCGACCGTGAGTTTCAACAGTGGTCTGAAAAATCATCGTTTTCACCTGTAATTGGTTAAAAAAACTTGTCGTAGATTGTATTTTGCATAGTTTAAGGATCAATTAACAATATGCAAAACATTTTTTTATAAAGATACATATCAAAAAATACATTATTTATAAAGATACATATCACAAAATAAAAATAAGAATTGTTGCTCAAGCGGAGGTGCGTACCCGCTTAAATAATACTCATATATATACAACATATATATACAACGAAATGGATAGCAGGAACGGATGTTCAAAAATCTTTCCTTTTCCTCAGTAAATTATATTTAAACAATGGCCGACTTCCATATAAATTATATGTATCTTTCTATTTCCCTCTTTATTTGCCACTGCTCTCAATACACTATATTTACAGTATAATTCGTTGTTGTTTCCTATATATTTTCTGTCATTTGAATATGACGTCCTAATCGTTTTGAGATGAACCAGTCAAATATAGATTCCATGTAATTTTAATTTCGCCTCACGTTATTGCTATTCCTTCTTATACAAGCTATCGCTTATCAATTCTCTTATCGTTTATCGCTTATCGTTTATCAAATCCTCAACTTGTACGCGCCCTTAAAACCCGACCGTTTGAAAACCATGATTTGGGTATGGATAAAATTTACACATTTTCAAAAATGTTTTTTCAATAATAAATTCTACATTTACACAATTACGCAGTCGTCATTTCTATACTATACTTTACAACTAAATTATACATAATTTTTTTATTCTGATGGCCAAAAAAGCGCAGCAAAGCTATTTTATTCTATTTTTAATTTCGATGCGTGTTCACATATATACATTTTATCTAACATATGTATATATAAGAAACGCACTTCTATTCCGCAAACATCTATTTGTATATTTATACTAAAAAAAATAACGTTTTATTTGCATATGACGTAATTCAAATTCATTCGAAGGCGATTTAATAATAAATTATCCCGTTTATATATATCGTCGCCGTATGTATCGCCGGCAAGAAACAACCAGAACATTTTTTCAGATTAACTTGAAAATTGAGCATAGAATCAAGACTGAAGTCACCATGCTCTTGAGTTGACAAATATCTTAATTTCAATCCTGTCTGAAGGCTGTTTCAAGTCAAAAATTCAATCGTAGTCAGTGGAAACCCAGCTTTAGTTTTAAAAAATCGATTACTGGAGAATTCAATAGCCATATTTCAAACTAATATAAACACAGTAAATAAAAATATGAAATAGGCATGAAAACTCAAAAAGTCAGGCACATGGAAAAAAATATTGTGCAATATTTTTCTTTGAGATATCATATTTGTTAAACTTGGAATGTTAACAAACACATTTAAGAATTTGGTTATTAGGAGTATATTGGGTATTGAATAAAGTATATCGAGTATACCAATATCACTATGGTTCCAAATGAAGCCTGATAGGATCTTCACAGATCATGGGTGCAATTATATATTGAACATTCACTTAAATGAGTGAAGTTATATACATATATTTATTAGGTTGGGCGGTTCAAATAAATTGCAGTAAACGGCATCATAACTAGGCACGAATATTGGACCATTTATTTTCGAAAAGATTTCTTACAAAGAATTTTTATTCTTCTTGTTCTCAATTATATTACCTTTAACTTTGCAGAGCGGTATTTTCTAGTTATACCTAAAACTATTGCGCTAAATAGAAGAAAATAGTATATTGAGCGTTTTTCTAAACCCATAGAGACGTTTCGTCGACGACGATGCCCAAAAAAAATGTATAAAAATATGTAATGTCGTTTTACATCAAGCTATAACTTTCGCGCCCAATTACAATTTCGAAATGTGAGTTCTCACAGTCTTCAATACGATCCAATTATCCAGCAATCCATTCTAATATACACCGGTCCCTCGATTTATACGGTATCGCTTTTACAAGGTTCATAAATATATTTAACAAAATACGAAAAGAAAGTTTGTATGTAAGTATAATGTAAGGTAAGGCGGGGCAAAATGATACACTAAAGTTACTTTTCCATCTGTAAATTTTATTATATTAAACAAATATTA
>JANTOP010027005.1:0-12273 GCA_027564815.1 Symmerus nobilis | reverse complement strand
AGAGTAAGATTTAAGTCTTTCTTCGCTATAATGCAGGCTCTTTGTTTACCGTCTGTTTGTGGAAAGAAGGTTTTATGCTTCTTGGACCCTAATCCACAGATTTTGTTATTTACTAACCAGGGGATAAGGGCCACGTCCACGTCATCCTCACTAATCGTTCTCATTAGGTCAACGGAAGCGGCTTTACAATGATGCAGGTTTATCTGCACCACATGTAGTTGCCGTTTTCGTCTTACTGTTGTTACCGAACCTGGGCCTAACAGAACCGAACCCGAACTTCAACAAACCCGATGAGTTTGATAGTGGCTTAATGAATTCGCTATCCACTAGGAACAACAAATCTCTTCCCGTTTTTTTTTAGTCTGGCTTGTTAAGCAGGATCTTCCACTTGTTAATGCCAATGGAAGGGTTCTACCCAGCAAGGAGGGACTGAATCTGTTCGCCAGATACCTCTGGCGGTGGTATCCAGACCCTGACCGTCTTTCAGATGGGAAGCGAGTTGCGGAGAACCACTGACAATTTCGCAGATAGATGTGCCAAGATGTGCCATTTTGGAGATAGATGTGCCAAGAAAGTTCAGTTATACTCTGTTCTCGTAATCGACCCTGGTGGACCCTACCTTGTGTCTTTATTTTATAACCATCAGCTGATTGTCCCAGATTCTTTGGCGTGCAATTAGCATATTGCTCTTTCAACTCTGCATTTTGCATACGGTTGTTCACCAATGTGGGGTCTTCACAGACGTGATCTTTCCGGCTGGGGACCCTTCATTTGCAGTAGTAATTTGCAGCAATAAGAATTGGTTACTATTTTGTAGCTAGTTCAGGTGATCCAGAGCCTTCTGCGCATTATACTGTCCAGTGTAATGTGGGGTACCCTTGCCTTATTCTGACTGACATGTGAGATAACTTTTACTTCTTAACCGTAAAATATCTTAAATCTAATCTCCTCCTTCTCATGATATAGCTAGTTTGACTGATTATTTTTTCTTTACTATTTCCAACCAACCCCTTGAGGCATTTCAAAGACTATTCTCAAGTACAGTGGATTGGGCAATGAAAATATCACCGCACCTTACCCTAAATCCATTAAATTTCTACCATTTCACATAAAATGTGAAATGCTGCAAATATTCAATGCCGATAATAAAATTAAATCAGCAAAAAAAAAGGTGCAAAATCTTCAAAAGAAAAAAACGGACAAAAAAAAAACTGTAACAAGTTTAAACTTTCCGAAGTGAAGAGATAAATTTGAATAAAACTTGTTACCCATATTCAATCCTCCATATATTCTGGGTATTTTAAAAATCCCTTCCCGTACCCCCAAAAACCAAAAACCCAAAATACTCATCCATCTCCATCGCCGTCCCATCAACATTTTTATCATCAATCATCACATCATCTTGAAAAATATTGAGGAATATTGAAGAATGTTTGAAGAAAAAACAAAAAAAAAAAAATGCTTCACCGGTTTTGGTTGGGATGCTTTTATAAATAGAACACCATAAAGTGAACCATCCCTCCGTTGATGAGTGAGGCGCAACGGGAAAAAAATCTCCGTCCTTTTATGTCAATGGATTGGGCGGTTCCGGGTTTGGGGTATCACTTCACTGTCTCCGGGGCTTGTTAAAATCATCTTTATCACCCACAAAATAGATTTCCGTTTTAAGGAATTTTCGGTAGGTAGGACCAGTCAACTGTAGGTCGATATCCGAACGATTAAAACAATTGGAAGGGGTCTGCGTGATTTTCCTTCGAAATAAAAGAAAATTTTCCACGACACGTTTAATGACTAGAAATAGAACGTGCACGGAATCAGTGATTTTATAAATTATATCGAAGATTTGATAATGATAATAAATCAATCAGGATGTTGTGTAAATTGGTAACCTGTTCCGTAACTTTACGTTGAATGTTAACAACTTACGAAACACCCATTTTAACAACAAACAACAAAAAATCGTAATTGTCACCAACCAACTTGAAATCCGAATGTTCGATTAGAAGTGTGATCGGTTCGTTCGTTCGTTTATATCGAGCAACGAGCGTTGATTGAATTGAAACCCATCCATATATATGTGTCGTATATTTTCCTATCACACGACGTCCGACAGTCGTATATACAACCAGCCCAACAACAACAATTTCTTTAAATACATTTTTATCACTTATTATCGTGTGACGGGTAATTTAATGATGATAAATGATTGTCATTAACAATCATTGTTGTTTTTTTTTTTTTGCTTCTTTCAGTTATTCATCTTTCGAATGGAATATTTTCGACCTGTTGTGTGTATCGATGGGGAGAGCATGCGTGTGAATCTAGATTTTGGTTAGCTTATCACTGGCCGTGTAATATAAAATGTAATAAAATGCGGATATAACATTTCAGATTCAGATAAATCATAGACGAGACAGATATGGCCAACCAGAGAATCTGACTGAATGTCAGGTAGACATTTTAAAAGTCGTACTGGTTGTCAACGTGGTGGTTGTGTTATCTATTTTAAAAACAAGCCAAATACACAACAAACCAAAGCTTATCAGCCGATGACATTCAAATCGTTCATTCAAAAATCCTTCAACTTTGCTTGTGGCTAATTGAACTGTCACCGGTCCACTCTGACTGTTGGAATCAAAAAAGACGAAAATAAATTAATTTTATCCAGTAAATCAGGGTTAATCAACCAGAGATAAAATCAGAAAATTGATAACAATTATCTCGAAACTATTTAAAATAAAATAAACACAATTGAACATGTCAATTAATTTTGAAGTGACTAAAATGTTGTCACAAAAACACACGTTGCCTGACCCACAATACACAGATGCATGAATTTGCAAATGGGAGAGAAACATATTTAATTGAATATCGATTGTTTACATTTTGCCATTACGTCAATCATATCAGTTATTGGGTATTGTCAGGTTTTCAAGTTGAAACAGTTGGAAAGGAAGACTATAAGTAGCTTAATCAATATACAACCAACCGCCACTAAAGTGATTATATTTGTAATATGGGGAACGATTCCACTTTTAGATATTTTCTATATTCAAAAATCAATAAGGTTTAAATTTATGAGATTTGTCCTTTGTGGTTTGTATTATTTGTATTTTGTTTCATTGTTGTTGTTGTTGTAAGCTTTCTAATCAATAAATGACCTTATAGGATATTACGTGCCTGTACTCATTTCGATTGATGGGATAATTGGCTTGAAATTCTAATCTACGTGTATCCAATAGAAAATAAATTCGGAAAGTTCTAAGGACTTATAAAAAATATAATTACAATTTTCCATGGACGTATAACAAGTGTCCTGAGTCCCGGTGAACATTCCTATCGAAGGAACATTTAGGACATTTTTTGTTGATGTTGCTTATTCCTAGAAATGTTCCACAAAGTTCCCAAGCAGTTGCTGTTTGTCTCGGTAACAAATGTGGTCTGTCCCTACTTGTTCAACATTATCATCTTGTCTTTTATTCTTCGTAGAAACATAAGACATCTTCCGTCACTTCGTTCCACTCCTTTCCCTCTGCCCTGGCTTTCTCGACGACTGTTCGCCGCTGCCATGGTTTTCGGTCTAACTTCTTTTACGACTTCCCTGTGGATTCCAATCTAACGCCGCCCTCGCTATATCAGCAAAGTGTGACCGATCCAGTTCCATTTGCCTGATTTATTTGCAATTTTAGTCTTCCTCTCTTTTCTATAACTGGCCGTCTGCAATCCGATATCCATTCCTTTCTTTCATAATTGATGAAACCAAATGCGTCAGCAATATAGCTCCATTTTTCATCAGCAGTATCAATAGCATCTAAATGACGACTTACAGATGCTCTGTTCTTCATATCTGCTTTAAAGCACTCCGTTATTAAGGCATCATTAAACCTCGCAACGTCTAATCTTTTTGAAGTTTTAAGGGCATATAGAATGTAAGCGGCTAGTTTTTTGCGGATGTGACCCACCAATAGCTGATGGTCACTATGGACATCAGCACCTCTGTAGTTCCTAACGTTGAGCAGAGAAATTCGCCATGGTATTATGTTGGTGTTATTCCACCTTAATCGGTTTTGTGCCAAAGCTTTCACCCCGCTCCACGATTTTCCTTCTACTTTAGATTTTGTGATGATAATTTGACGCCATGTGCTTTTGGGTCAGCTTCTTCTACGAAAGCACTGCGGGTTCCAATCAAATGCTGTTCGGGTTATGTTTGTTACCGGTCGCAGAGCAGAGTGTGGCCAATCCAATCCCACAATCGTATGTTAACTTGAAAATCTAGGGTTTTCAGCGCCTACATTACATCTATTAACGAATAGTTGGATACTAGCCAGGATGGCATTTATCGTTTTCGACGTTTCAGAACCTAATAGTAAAGTTGACAGGCATTTGAATGTTTAAATATTTTCCTTGATAATCTGAGAAGATCGACAGATGTTGTCTAGCATATCAAAAGCTTTCCGAGTCTTTTCATTATATATTACAAATCGGTATCGGTTCGGTATCGGTATCGGTATCGGCACTGTCTCTTGTTATATGCCTTCCGATATTTACTAATAAAATTTTGTTGCCCTCAAAGTAGGCCCCATGTTGTTATGTAACACATGGACACGCTTTTCATAGGCACTTTCCGATATTGCTTCCATTTCCTTCCACGAATTTTGTTTCAGTCATTTTCGTGCAAAATCCACGAATTATTCTTCCACAAAACCGGCCCGTTTCTGACGGATTTTCCCAAGCAAATACTTCAATACGTTTAAATAACATTCTTTATTGATCGTCCGAATATCGATGAAAACAATGAGCATGACCTTGAGATTTTGACGTGGTTTTCGGATTCGGTCAAACTCGTAAACACATGCCTCGTCACCAGTACTGATTTGACGCGAACCAGCATGTCTGCTCACGGAACTGTTTTTGAAGAAAATTCCGCTCTTCTGGAACAAGTCGAGCGGCGACGCTTCTTATGCCCAAACTATCCACCAAAATTGAACGAATGAAATTGTGAGATGTTAGGTTAGGTTAGGTTAGGTTACAGCAGGCAACGCGGACTGCGCCTCCGCGTAATGCCAAAATGGTCCAAATCGCGTAATGCGATTCTTGCGGGCACAGTTTAACCTCAGATTTTACTGATCAACAATCCAACCAGAACTTTTTCCAAAGCGTACGAAGCGTAAAGGGTTTATCTTCCCGATGGCGCCTAGTTTTCCAAAGATACTATACCCCATGGTCGAGAGCCGTCGTCCTTGGAGTGCCGGACATTCGCAGAGGAGCTGTTTCACGCTTTCTGGTCTCTCCTCATCCCTGCAGCAACGGCAGAAATCATTTGTTAGTGCACCGTATCTATTGGCCATGACACCAATGATAACCGGTAACGATACCGATCAATAGTCTGATCGCTTTTCTATTTATCTTCATGATAGAGGAGGTGCTTCCTTTATTAAGTTCAGGCCATAGCTGCGTAGAGATGACATAACTGTTCATGATTTTCCATGTTGAGTTGGTGAGATCAACAGCTTCTTACGAACTAGCTGTAATGGGGTTTTGATAGTTAGGTCAGCTAACTCTATGCTCATTATTGAGCCCATTTTAGCGAGCTCATCTGTCTTTCCGCTACCCTCGTACCCACTGGGTCCGGGGATTCAGTAAATATGTACATACATGGACTTTTAAGAGCTAACCGGCAGTCGTTAACGAGCTTGGACCCCACTATATTTGAGGTCATGGCGTTAATCGCTCTCGTAAGCTGGAATGGAGATGTCGAATAGAATGTTGAAAAGGTCGAAGGTCGTCCAGGACGAGGCACGTCCTCGAAACCTTCTCTCGGTCATCCTTGGACGTTTTGACGAACTTGGAGTTACCATAAGCCTTTATAAGTCTATCTTGACACTATACATTATGGCACACCGCAACTACCTAGCGGTTTATCAGCACGGCCCCCCGATTTTCATCGAGGGACGATATCAATCTACTAGCTTGACACTCCTTAGCATTAACCCGAAGGCATACACACAACCCCCACGTTGCACCGCGACCGGAATAATGCCACCCCGTACTGTGGGCACCCGGGGTCCCCATGGTAACAATATTATTTCGAAGCCCGCATACAGGGGTCACGATAAAGTTCAGCTGTAGCAATAGCTACACCTGTGACAGATCCTGCAACTCTGTCAGGCACTGCTCCACCTATATCTTCCAACCCGTACAATCTGCAACGCGTTCACGAATGTATGGATATCACAGACGTGATCTTTCCCGTTGCGGCTTTAATTTAAAGTCACCGGCGATGGGTAAATAGACCGGTTAAGCATAAATAATCTCGATTTATGCATTCTTTTCTCACAATATTTTGTAGCCATATTTTATTTGCATTTACACAATATGATGCAAGGTGAAACAGCTGACGTATGAACAACTATCTGCCTATAGATAATTTCCACAATGTTGTAAAGCTCTTCACAAACAGCTACCATACGATAAAAATAAAAGACAAAATTTCAATTAAAACCCATTTTCATTTACACAAAATCTCATCACCTTGGCAAATTAAAATGATGCAATTTAATTGAGTGCAAATCATATCGTTTTTTTTTTCTTTTATTTTTCATCTGCGGGCACAAATGTAAATGGTATAAACACAAGCGAATAGAATTCCCTTCTCAACGACGTTATGTGTGTGTTTCGATGAATATGCAATACATGGGGAGCTGTCACGTTCAAAATTCCTTTCTCCTTGTCGATTAGAGCGATAGTTTTTGTTGTTGTTTTTTTTTTGTCGGAATTGATTTGGAAATTAAATTGTTTTCTAATTATTTCGTTTTCGGTTGCCCACTAAAATATATTGCAAACCAACGACGAAAAAAATACTTAACGTCGTGCCACCATTGACCATAATGCGAATGAATCCGATTTCTCTTCCCCTTGTACCCCCTTGTCGTACCCCTCTCCCCCAGTTTTCGATTTGTTTTATTGCTTTCGTTTCCAAATCAAAACCCATTCTTTTTTTTTTCTTTATTTAATAAAAACCGTGTAAAAATGACATATATCAAATCATATGTTGGATTTGATGTACTTGTATTGGGTATTTTATGGTTGCCGACAGTGTTTTGTGTTTTTTTTTATGGTAAACACGAGAAATGATAGTGAAGTTACGTATAGTGCACGACCAGTGCACGATAAAATATTAAAAAAAAAACTGGTAGCTTGATTGGTGTGTGCGTGGTGGTTGGCGATATACTATTGTGTTATATGCTTAAAAATCGTGTTGTAATTTATACACATTTTTCAATTCTTTCCTCTTGTCGATGAACAAGAAACAAGAAACAGAAAAAAAAAGAAAAGAAAAACGAACAACACACAACCGAGGCAAAAAAAAAAGCATGAGAAAGTTAACGGTGCCAAATATTTAGGCCACGAACTGTTGATCCCACCTCTACTAAATCGGGAAGGTTCTCACATATTTTTCACTGTAACGATGTTGCGATGTTACGATGCATCGGATGCGTATTATTTTCGAAATATACAATGTGGTAAGACGACGAACAAAAAAAAATCACTTTGGTCTGCACTTTAAATCATGTTGTTTGTTGTTGTTTTCATTTTTTTTTTCATTTCAGCTTGATAATGACACTGATTACCCATTTCAAATAAAAATGATAACAGATTAAACATCACTTAAGATGCCGTTGATGAGATGAAAGGAAAAGAGGGTCAAATGTCTGATATAATTCACACATTTCTCGTATATCCCGTCCATATAAAGAGGAGATACGGTGTTATGTGTTTACTAGAAAGATAAAAAGAACGATAATCGCTTATCCTCCATCCAAATCATCGTAAATATACAATTTTTAATCTACGCACAAGGAATCCCACTACATTTCCGATTTCTTTTTCTGGTCGGGGAATCGGGGGGACAAAATTATAAAGCTTATTTATTTCTCAATCTCATTCAAGAAAAGCACACTGCTATTCAGATAATTGATAATTCCCTGTCATTAGACGGAACGAAGGCTGTGAAGAGAGAGTGAGAAAAGGGATCAATTGTCGGCAGACAGACGGCATTATAATTATTTTCTTTCAGTTGACGACTTTTGTGTTGCTGTTCGGTTAATTTTAATGACGTATGATGAACGGGTAATAAAAAAAATCATTTTAATATGTGTGGGATTACGTTTGATAAGAGTTAATTTCAGGAGGACACAAGATAAATAAATAAAAATAAAAATTATACAATAAAAACAAATTAAACGTCATTTTCTTTTATTATTTTTGAATATTTATCGAGTTCCTGGAGGGACCAAACCAAAACTTTTCCTTTCTTTCTGCATTATTTCCAGTATAGAAATCTTAGCTATTTCGCTTCATGGATTGGTAATGCTTCGTCTATCCGGTTTTGTGCCGGATATTCATTAGGATGGGTCATTTTAACACTTTTTACTTTGATCGGAAACGGCTACCCGGGAAAAGTGTTGAATATCTTCTGTTCGTTCTTTGAGGGTAAATTTTAGGTAAAAACAATAAAAGTTAGACTGTTCTAAAAATGGGCTCAGCTTCATTATTAATGAATTCGAAGGGTAGCACGGTGATGAAAAGTCATCATAAAGGATCACAATATCAAAATCGAGACCTAAAAGTGGTCCTAGTTCCAACGTCAGGTGGAGGGGGCGAGCGTTAAAATGCGGATTTTCGGGCGAAACGAAGCAGTGTTTGTGCAGCTCTTTGCCCACTTGCTAGCACCAATACAAGTGAGCCAGAGCCCACCTCGTGGAGGTGGCTACACATGGAGATCCACCTACGCCCTACCCAACCAACCAACCATATGTAGGACGTGTCTATTACAACTTAGCGGCCTTCACAGACACTCACAAATTGCCCCTTACTGTCGAATAAGCGAACAGCTTGGCGAGAGAGTAGGGTTGACCGTATATGTCTATCACGAGCTTCAGCGCAGATGACTTTTGCTGAGGCTTCTGTGACTAACTTCTCTCCACAGTAATAGTGTGACAAGGAAAAGTCGTGCAGTTCCATTCAGGTACCACACCGTCAGTAAATAAATAAATAAACGAAACTGGAGGGACAGTGATTGAAACACCAGTCTGGTCCCACATAATCATTTCGGAATAATCACTGGCCTCAAAATTAACTTTTGGGACAATATTATATCTTACTTCAGAGTCTAAAATGAGGTTCTTGAAGTCCTTTGGTAGTATTTGTGCCATCGCAACCAACAACAACGACTTCATCGAAACCACCGTTAAGATTTGTCGTGACGTAATTAAAAATAGCATCACAGTCATCTTCGGCAGAGCGAGATGGTGTGACAACCTGACCTATGTTTTTTGAGCCAAGCTCAGCTACTGACGCAATATATGTTCCTCTTTGACTAACCCATGGAGCTGTCAAAGTTTCATCCTTTCTGCCATCAAAGTATATAGCACATATAGGATTTTCAAGGTGTGCTTCATCTTTCCGCTTAGTGCCTGATTTTACGGTCTCACACCTTATCTTGTTTTTGTCAATCACTAGAGGGTCAGAAGTTATATTTGAAGAGGTTTCCCCAGAATTCAAGTCTGCCTTCTTGGCTGCCTGCAGCGCGGACGTGCCTACATGGGCTGCGACTCGTAAACTTAAGCCATATCTCTGAGCGATTACTGCTGTTTCAGATAAATCAAGTTTTGACCTCGATGAGTGTGACTACCTCCTAGTGAATCTGAGTGCTAAACTAACATCATCGTCAACTGCAACTCTATTATCGGTATTGGCAGAAGCACCATCCCCTATGTTAGAAGCGCCTTACTTATCAACTTCTCCATAAAAGTAAGTATCAGTATTATCTTGTACAGGCGATGGAGAAGAAAATGAAAATGAACTACCCTGTCCCTGTTCAAGTTTCACTCGTTTTGCAGTGCGTTCTGCTCTTTTACGCAATTTTTCAGTTTCAACTAATTGAATGGACATCAATCGAGAACTTTGTTGGTCGAAATAAAAAGCTTGGTCTAACTGGAACTTTCTTTTCTTTGGAGCAGGACCAACAAGTAATACTGCATTTACAAAAGGCAATATTAAATAATTTTGAGGAATCCTCTCTGAATGATGCTGCCTTTTCTTCCTTTGTAATCTGACACCAATAGACCATAATGGCCTCTCAACAATCACTTGTGGATTTTCTGAGCCCCAAAACCGGGCTGAAGAAAATTTGATGAGAAAATTCAGGATTTTCATGCTGTTGCTGTAGCACCCATTCTGCGTTTGCGCGACGCATTTCATGATCACCACGCTCTAATTTTTGAACCAATTGAACTTTATACGGGTGTATATATGGAACCTCTGGGAAGCGATGGAAGCGATGGACAGAACTTTGAATAAAATACTTTTAACTTTCCTATTAAAAAAAGCATTTTATTTTCGTAATAAAAAGGCTCATTTCATATGCATAGGCCGGGCATTTTTCATAATTTCGTCCCAAAATTAATTAATTATTAATTTCATCAAAATTTGCCATTTAATTTAATTTAATAATTCCTTAAATTTATATTTAATAGATTTTCGTGTATTTCGAACCATTCGAAACAGTTCGGTCAACTTTCACACAGAATTTTTAGAGTGTTCTACTAAAATTATAAACTTCTTCCTCCCCCTGATCAATTATTGCTGGTTTTTTTTATTGCCGTCCACTAGTGGCTTCTTTAGTAGGGTGGAGCGAAAATCGAAACTTTGGAAATTAGGTATTGTGCTGAGAGCGGAAAAGTTGTGCAATAAAAAGTAACAAATTTTGGCAATTTTTCTTTTATTTTTCCTTAAAGTCTACTCCCTGCGCCGAAGGCCTAAAGTTTGAAACTTTTGTAAAAAAAATGTATGAACTTATTTCTAATCCGCAAATATTTCACGGCCCTTAAAGGATTAATAAAATCGAAAAAAGCGCATGGGGAAAGATCTGCGTATCAGAATAATGTAAGAGAGTTCTTATTTAAAGCCGAAAAGCTCTTTGACATCGTTGCATGTAAGTGCACTGATTTCAATTTATGTGTTTGTCCGAAAGAACGCAAGGTAATTCTCTAAAATTATTAAAATAATCATTTTCAAATTTATATAATAATATAGGTACCAGCTGCCGAAAGATTGTTTTTACAAGATCAGAGAATGCAGCGTAAGATGGGCATTGGAAATGTTGATGTACAATTTGAAATGCGTCTGAGAATCAAGGCAAGAAGAATGACAAATATTGTATCTGTTGATATTGTAGGTTCAACTAAATCACTGCAGCGGGAACAATGACGATTGCTCGACGTACATCTCCATTATGTATTGTGGTTTCTAGGACTGCAGGACAAGGACATCAGCAAGGACGTTAGATCGCTACGTAACCACGGATCGTGCCGGTGCAACTATGTATTGCTTCGGCGGCCCTTGATGATATCGGTGTGATAAATGAAAGCGAATCAACAAACGTTATTGACCGAAACAAGATTCGGCGAGCTCGTGTAAGTACAAGGCAGACCGAAAAGAGTATGATAGATTGGAAGCCATTATTTGGTTTGTATTTCGACAGTCGAAAAGACAGGACGCTGGTTATGGTAGATAATCGCCGTCGAGTAATTACCGAAGAGCATGTTGTTATCATTACTGAGCACGGTTCTGATTATATTGTACATGTAAGTCTGATATCTGGGCTGGGAGTATGACCGAGTCGTGAATTTTTGTCAAGTCGAGTCGATACGACTCGATCATACTCCCAGCACTGGTACTTCTGTAAACATTTCTGATGCGATTTTCAAATTGGTAACAGATTATTCCTTAATAGACACGCAGCTATGTGCCATAATAGGTTTACATTTTATTTGCTTCAAATTTGATGATTCAGCAATATCGTAGGCATTTTCTCTCGAATTTGCGGATATCTTCTATGATAGATATGTCGATGTTAAACCATATTGGGCATGCATAAGTTATTATTGGTCGCAATAACGTTAGGTAGCATATGGTTTTGACTTTTGTGTTAATATGTTTGGAGAAAAAGAGTTTGCGTAGGCCAAAGAATGCGTTACGTTCTTTTATTAATTGATTTTTTATGTGCGGGTTAAAGTTACCAAGATTGTTTATCAGTACACCTAGACATTTAACAGTGTTGGTACTATTTACGACAGTTCCGCCTATGGTTGTTTTGAACTATCGCCATTTGCTTCGGAAATCCGAGGGGGATGTTACGGAATAGTATTAGCTCACACTTTTCGGGGTTGATCTTTTGTTTCCAACGGAAGAAATATTGTTCGACTGTGG